>DWEO01000122.1:0-11701 GCA_018245995.1 Pyrrhopyge telassa croceimargo
GGTATTTGCTAAAATACCTAACTATGCATTATATCAACACTTAACTAAGCGTATCCACCGTTAATGAAAAGGCTCCCCTTATTCCCGTTCGGAAACACTCGAGCCCCGGGCGTAGACCTCAACTATTCCATGCATTCGTGATGCAATCCCATCATCGAGTTGCGATGTTTAGGGACAAGATTGGGGGAAAAAAGTGATTTATAGGTTAGTTATTGCAGTTATCAATTCAAGTGTTTTTGATATACAAAGAAAACTGCGACGCAGGAGATTTTATTATTGCAGTACCTAAATATTTCGAAGACATACGGTAACATACATGTTTATGTATGTCTGTCAGTCTGACTGTTTATCGTATATCTGGATAAATGCCTCCATAGATTGCAAGAAACTAATATGGGCGTATGTATGTGGGACTCATTGGTAAACAGCCTGCTCTACGCAAACGACCTGTTTCAATCAATTCCACAAAATCTGAAGCTCAAACATTTTGGTCACAAAAAAACAAAAAAACAAACTGGTCATATTTGTAAAAGATGATCGTATGAAAGAAGGCTTACAGTTGAATGTGAACAAGGCTAAAGTTATAGTGTTTGGAAGTGATGAGTCGAGAACTACTGCAAAGATGATGTAGTCCTGGTACAAGTGGATGAGATTGTATATCTTGGATGAGCTTTCAACAGGCATCTCAGGTACACCGCTGACAGTGTAAATGAAGCTTTGAGTAAGCTGTTGAGTTGCCAGCGTCTGAGGCAGTGAGTTCGATTGACAATTCCTTACTCCAAAGCTACTTTATGGAAGCAAGAGCATGTATTCAAGAAAGATGATAAAAGTAGAATAAACGCGGTAGAGAAGAGATCGATACGTGGCTTGACTCTCGCTGACCGCTTTCTTAATTCTGATGTAAGGAAGATGCTTTGTAGGAAAAAGAGTATATGTTTAAAATTGGAAAAGGGCGTGCTCCGATGGTTCGACATTTACAACTAATGGGGAAGATAGATGTCTTAAAAACCGGCGTGCCTTGTATATAAGAGAGTGATAAATGTGGACGAAGAACGGCAGGTCTGTAAGAATAGAGATATTTGACATTCCGTGCTCTCTGCCTATCTCGTAAAAGACCTAGCGTGAGGATATGTATGATTTGTGCTTATTTTGAATTACATTCATTCTGAATGTTATTTTTAAATGAAATATAGTGTATTACAGTATATAACATAATATTACGCCTGTAATCCTTGAAGAGGTAGGCAGAGGCGTGCAGTACGCTGTCACGTTTCACCAGTTACATTTACATCCCACTATGAAATAGGGAATGAACTTAATGCCATACCCCAGGTATGAATCAGACACCGAGCCAGGACTAGAAATTTAATGTTAGAAAAACCCAATAGTACTATATCCGGAGATCGAACCCACGACCTCTCGATTAGCAGCCCCGCTTGCAAGCACTATATCACGGAGACAGTAAAAAAAAAATGTATCCAAAATAACAAAGTCACAGATACCATACGAGATAAGTACAGTGTACTAATAGCTGAAATATAATTTGAGTAGCTGTGGAGGCCGGTAAATGAAATTTCGTATGCTAATTGACTGAATACAATTACGGAGCGGGCTAAGATTGTGTGAGTGCCTCCTGAATCGCGCCACCGATCTACAGTACAAGGAAGGTGCATGGAATTAATTACAAGTAAATAGATACAAATATATCTAATTTCAACTACAAAATATATTATATTATTTAATATAATATATTTTGATATATTATTATTATATTATAATATATTAAATTAATTATTATTAATATAATATATTTGATATATAATTAGATATATTTATATCTAATTTATGCTCTCTGCCTGCCACGTAAGGAACTTGGCATAAGGATATACATTTATGTATGTATATCTAATTTCGCTGTGAACGTTCTATTTCGATAGTACATATTAAAGAGCATACCAATACGTAGTTTTGTCACTAACCAATGGAAATAAAAATGGCACAAGAAATGTAAAGTAGACAACCTTTTAAAATCAGCAGGGTGCACGTTATGATCACCATCGAGTGTTTATGAAGAAAACATTTGTTTGGCGGATTAAATACGGTATGAATATTTCTCAAAACAAATGACTACACCTCACAGATTACTAAAATCATCACTGAAATTTTTAAGTAGTGAAGTGTGAATTTATTATAAGCGGAAAACATTTATTTTATTATAAACATAAACCAATATCAATTAATTATACTTGGATATGGTTGCCACGTTTTTTACGTACCACTGCTGAGCACTGGTCTCTCTCGAATCTCTAAGAAATCTGAAGCATACGCCGCCCCGCGGCTCAGGTAAAGATAGGTGAAGATGTAAGACGAATAACACTTTTACCAAGCGATTTTAAACTCCTTGACTGTCTTATTGGTCTTGTTGGTTGCAAGCGTGACTACCAATCCAGATTACAGATTACAATTACAGATTCAAATCCCGGATCGAGTACTATTAGATTATTCTAATTTAGATTTTCTAGTAGTGGCACGGAGTCTGGAGTCCGTGTCTGGTGTCTAAGTCTGGTGTCCGGTATGTGGCAAAAGGCTCACTACCTACTCTATAATGGGACCTAAACGTAACTGGTAAAACGTGGGAATGTAGTTCTACACTTGTCTGCCTATCTCTTCGGGGATTACAGACGTGACGTTACCTTTACGTTTTACCTTTCTAAACTGACTTTGTTAATTGTGATGCAACTAATACAATTATATATCGCGTTCTCCGAATCATGAAGACATTCTTAGAACTTTCTTACTAGAGCGGTCAACAATAGAAATGCCGACTACGATCGCATGTAATTATTCATTATACAGAAATAGCTTCATCCAGCAATCCCCAACCCGCATACATAGCGTAGGGATTGAGTATGGGCTAAAATCCTCGAGGTCCTTTTACGAAAAGTATGTAGCTCCATTTGTCAATCTAAATATAATTATAAGAAACAGATTTGTATTGAAATTTTTAAAATATAATCTAAATTCACCTTTTCTAAACTAAATCTATTAATCAGAGGATCATAATCAAAATTATATTAATAAGTCAACACAAATCTTTATTTTTCTTATTGTCAATTATTATAAGTTTCATAAACACCACGTCTGTATTTCTCCGAAGCGATAGTAGTAGTACTCCGAAGTAGTACTCCCACATTTCAGCTGTTATATTATACGTCCCATAGAATTAGGAGTGACTATTGCCACACAACGGGCATATATTTCATAAATATATGCAGGTTTTAAGCCCTCCACGCGATATAATTATAAAAGAATATTTTTGTTTTACATTTGCCGCTTCCAGCTAAGTAGCGGCTCCCGATGTTAATTAAACATCAAGTTGTGTTCGGAGCAGGTGCGCCGCGATAACGCGTGCCGCTCCTCGCTACGGGTTTGCGGTAAGCCTTATTTATGTGTTTAGGCCTTATTCTAGTTTTCTTCCCAGCTTATATAAGCGTTTCGTTGTAAAAAAAGTCGCTACAATAACATAGGAATCTATTCAGATTAGAGTTACGGGAATCAGCTCAGATTGAAGTAAGTTTTAATTATGTGTTTTAAAATACATTTGCTGTGATACGGTATACCTGTAAATCAATCTTTTCACCATTAAGGTAGTATAAAGGAAGAGGTTGATAAAGCACTAAGGACTGCAGTCATATACTAAGGACGCATAAATAACGGATTACTGTGAACTAAGTGGTCATAAATCGAACGCTTACGTATCGTATAATCGTAGAAGAGACTGCATTCCTGGTATATACCTAAGTACCTAAGGATATGGAAACTTAGTTTATACTAGAAATAAGTAGAACAGAACTATGAGGCGATTAATCTTGCAATAAAGTCTGACAGTCAACAGGCTCACACCATATTCCATTGTGGGTCATAAAGGTAAGTAACTGGTGAAACGTGGAATTGTATTACACTTCTCTATCTACCTCCTTGGGGATTACAGGCGTGATGCTACTTTAAGTCTGGCAGTAGCTGACAGAAAGCATTTGTAACGTTTACGAGTTCTACGACACAAAAACAAGTCATAATAAAAGCACTCCACAACAAATAACACGACATGTTATTTTGTTTAAAATATAAATTAATTTTATTTTCAAGTCGGAATCTTCCATTGCAGCCGTTTGTATTGTAACAGTACACAGTGCACCGCCGGGGTTACACTTTTAATATAAAACACAAACTAACATTCTTTTATTACCTCTATAATGTTGCTACAGAACTTAATACTATTACTGTTCTTGGTACTATCGTAGTTGAGTTATAATGAAAAACTTCATTTCGCTGTACAAACATGAAAGTAAAGGCCACTAAAAAGTTTAACAAACACTCAAATAAGTTAAGGCTTAGGAGAAAAGCACGGAACTTTCCTATAATTCTTACAATAGGTACTACATGTGGCACTAGTATTTCAACACGCTTCTGAATGATATATTGTCTTCTAAGTACTGTCTGTTTCTTAGTCTAGTATTCTAAGGTGGTTGTGTGACATTATCAAAAACTCTAATGGCAATTTACTGCCTCGTTAGTCGATTGGTTACGAGCGCGACTGCCAATGGAGAGGTCCTGGGTTCGCTTCCCGAGTCAGATAATATTGGGTTTTTCCAGCTCAGATTTTCTTACCGAAATTTCTAGGAGTGGTTCGTAGTCTAGAATTTTACTCCGTGTATGTCACTAGGCTCATCACCTATTCCATTGTAGGAGGTAAATCTAACAAACTTTAGACTGTACCATACTCATGTGCTCACCTACAAAATGATTTTTTACAATCTATGAAGCGTTTTTTCGTATCTATGGGCACTAGTTGGTTTGCATGGGCAAACAACTCATGCGGCAAATCGTTACAATAGCATTTTCAGTAAAGCAATCATTATTAAGTGTTTGGGCGTGGTAACTGGTTATACTTGTATACTACGAGTATACTAGAACCGACTATACATTTTTGTCTTTCTTTCGTACGTGAGCAAATGTTTATTGGACGAATGATACCAACTATAATACATTCATATATGTATAATGAACTAATTGACTTTGAGAATCCTGTCTCTACAGTCCTATTAGAGGTCGATTTCATGTGTCTATAGGCGGTAACGAGCACTTGAAAGTACCAACCGTTCGTTTAATATGTTTTTCACATTAAAATTCCTTACGTATGTAATCCTTGTATGTATGTATTTATCTTATTCTTATTTCCAAATAAAAGTAAGCGCATTCTAAACGTTTGTACTGAATTTGCTTCCGGAATTAGGATTTCTTGAAGAATAATACCTACTTACTAGTAAACTTCATTAGGCAAGCAGCTATAATATTTTACTCATTTAATCTTAATTCATATAGTGATGGATTTTTCGAAATAACAATGAAATGTAACATCGAAAGTCGCCGTATCCAATAAATTTCACCCAGCTTTAATTAAATTTCCCACTTTCCTAGCTAGAAAGGAATTCTAATTATACACCATTTGAGTGTTTCTGATTAAGAGATCCTAACCAATTTTTAACATAATATATCCATATTTTAACATAATAGTATTTGGGTATAAACAATTATTAATTCACAATAGTTAATTAACATTATAAGAAATGAGAAAGTTATAAAAAGTTTTTATATGTGCCTACATACATTATTTTACATTCGACTGTGAAATAAGCCACTGCACATAGTTGTTTACAATACTTTCTTAAGAACTTTAGTCAGGTCACGTCTTCGATTTACTGCTACGCTTTTGAAATGTATTTACTATCGGCGTCCGTCGCGCAACCTCGCTTAACCTTGTCTAAATTTCACAAGAATAAAACTTGTCACACATAACTTTTTGCGCGTACTACATGAATGACTCGACATCGACTGCTTCTTTGATCGAGTGGTTACAAGCGCGACTGTCCTGGGTTCAAATCTAGGATCGGGTCCTATTTGATTTTTCTAACTTGGATGTTCTAGCAGTACATTTTCAGTAGTGGCTTGGAGTCTACATTTATGCCCGGTGCATGGCGATAGACATGGCAATAGGCAGTGGCCTAAACGTAGTTACGTATACGTCTCATTATTGAATAGGTGTTGAGTCTATTGCCACGTATTTACGCTTACGTCCCATTATGGAATATGGTGACACCTGGGAGTGTACTACAGTTCTCTGCCTACTTGTTATCAGACACGTTCTATTCGTGCATATTGCTTATGAATTTATTAAACCTACATTAAGAGTTATACGTTAATATGATAGACGAAGAACATTAGCGAATAAACATAAGGTTTACTAAATAAATTAGCCTACACAGGTATCTCACAAGAAACACCGAACACGATAAACGGTGAACCCCAAATAGGATGACATTGAGAGACGGTAAAGAATTTTTTGTGTATATTTTGTATCCTGAAATTTCCATCTAGCCCATTCCCATCCCAGCGTGGTAGGCTATGACCTTAACCCTCTCGTTCTAAGGAAAGACGCGTTTCGAATAGAGAAACCATGAAAGGGTCGAGAAAAAATTCAGATAGAAGCTGATTTCATTATATAAATGAAAAATATTTAATTCCGAATGTTAATTTAAAATTTAAAGCATAAATGTCAAGTACGGGCTCCTTTACATTAACGACTTTCAACAACATAAAATATGATTAATACGCTGTGTAAATTATGTAATAAACGGTTGAAACTATGGTAAATTGCTTACCCTCTGCCGCGTGCTTGACTGTAACTTAAGAACGTGTAAACAAAATTTTCATTTCATTCTGCGCAACAAAGAAAATAGTCACGCCATTTGTTCGACTTTGCCCAGACCTGTTTTAATTTACTTCAATTTACCGTTACGATAATGCTCCTTCGAGCTGGATCGCTCCTTTATCCGACACTTTATCGCTCCAAGTGGTTTTATTTCGAAGTAACGATGTTTGTGTTGTTCTTTTCATATTTTCTCCTAACACGACATCATGTACGGTGGTGGTTGGCTGAATGAAGTATTAGTCGCCCAAGTCACGCGCCAAGCGTTTGCCAACGCTGATGACTTCATACCCGTGCGTTGATTACGAAACATGCCAGTAATGAAATTCATCCAGACCCTGTGCCAAGGTCACCCATTGCTCCAAATGTACCATTACATTGTATCTATTAGTAATAAAATAAACAATGGAAGGCTCATATAAAAATAGTTCGCCACTAATGACCAATGATAATCCATTTTGATAGGCGTAGGCTAAGTTACAATACGGTAAAAGACTTGATTACATCACGATGTTGACATTATGATAGTAAATTATATATTTCATGGGGAGATAAATTAAGCTACATTAAAGTTAAAATTATCTTTTTATCTTTTATTTAAACAATTATATTGATGCAGTTTCGTTGGTCAAGTGGTTGCAAGCGCGACTGTTGATCGAGAGGTCCTGGCTACGATTCCTGAGTCCTGGCCTATTGGGTTTTTCAACTTAGATTTTCTACTTACTTCGATCTTTAGAAATTTCGGCCGAGTCGTGGCTCGGAGTCAGGATTTCTGCTTGTTGTATGGCACCAGGCTCATCACCTATGTTATTTCATAATGGGATATAACTGATGAAACGTGGAAGTGTACTACACTCTTCTGCCTACCTTTTGTGTAATTATAGGCTAGATGTTACGTATGGATGTTGAATCCACTGAGGGACACTACTTAAGTTTAAATGAAACATCTGTAGAACCCCCTCGTTTCCAGTTTTGATGGGAGCGTAATACTAATAGTAAAAATGCAAAATGAGCCATTCCGTACTCTGTTTGCTTTGCAACGTACCTCCTAGGAAAATATGTACTGTAATGCAACCTGATAAGCAAAAATAATTGTAAAAAGAATTATGTCAATTTCCAAGGTATGACACATATACTCATATATTCAATATCTACGCATGTATGTCACTAAATCTGCTCTCATAAGTCGTTAATCCTGACGTCTGAAAGAGAAAGCTTCCTAAGCCGCCTATTGTACCGTTATGATGAGAAGCGTTACTATGTCATCTTCATAAAATAACAACATTGACTTTTATATGGTATTGTATATCATGTTTTATATAAGGAAAAAAAAAAGATTTCATTTTAAACGACTTTATTATATAATCCGGTATTATGTTCAACAGTGGACTCCAATAAATAGGCTGATGATAATAACTATGCATACCTACTCCGACCGCATTTTACCCAGTTATAGCTGAAGGACGCAATTGAAAACTCGCTAATTTAAAAATCCTGCTATTTTCATTTCGTAATAAACATTTGGGAGATGGAACGTTGATTAATTCGGGCTGATCTAGGCTTATTTCGGATGTCACTATGGAAAATACGGGCAAGTGTGAGCGGTAGACGTGAAATAGTATGTTCATAAATTTTTATACCTAGTGCCATTCAACTATCTTATATATAATATACGAATATATGAATTTTATATAGTATAAATCCCCAAAGACTACCATCCCATCTTTAGTTAAAACTAAAATAATGTTGGCGTGTAGTACAAAAAATAGAAATTAAAACTCTTTTAGGCACAACAATGTAGGTTTGAAAACGTCGAAACGATCCCAACTAGGTCTACTTACTGTTATTTAATCGGACGTCAAAAATATTTCTTTAATCGAGCCTTTTGTGTCATGGAAACACTAGATTAGTTTATGACGTTATATGAACCGAACGCAGTTTGTGTAGCTTTTGTTAAACTATTACACAACAGCTTTTCCAATTTTTGTTATAAAACTTTAACTTTGTGTGTATACATACATACTCGTATATTTAAATCCTATCATAATTTAGTTTCAGTATTATTGCGTATGGAACCCTAAATTGGTACAAAACGGTGAATGATAAGTCCAGGGAAATTAAAAGTGGAGTTTCATTTCATTGATTTTCAAACTCTTGTTCTTACGTCAAAATACATCTTTATATCGAAAACGGTTAATTAATTTTTAATTTAATTAATTGGTATATTTGTCTTAATAAAATATACTCTTCATACTATCACATTATATATAAATGTGTAATTATAAAAAAAAATGAGCATAGTCGTATCGTGTTATAAGACTAAAAATTATCTTTAGATATCTTTGAACCTGCTGCTGTAAAAACCGTGCTACCGCTCGGTATGATATTTACCCTTCGGATCATAAATTTTACATACATATTTTGTTTTGAATATCATACATTGTACACAAGCTCTTAGCCATCGTATTACTTGATAGAAAGCTAACATAAAATTAATTAATTAATTAATTAAAGTGTGTTCTATTAACATTTATAATAAGCGTTAGAAACTTCCTTGCTGCAAAGCAGAATGTGCTTTGTTTCGATTTGAAAGACACAGAAGACAAACGGTATTGCGTCCTAATTTAGTATTGGGGCCTAACAACTTACTTGTGACTGCAATAATTGTAGGACTTTGATCTATATATGTAGGTACATAAAATAGTAAACTGACTGAAGAATCGAACAACACACAGCCATAACCGCTGAGATTAGAAGCATAAACTTTGATATAAATATTTCTTAAATGAAGTAAGTGAACACTAAAGAATTTCCACCTTAAGGGGGCAAAACAAGGTTTAAAATATTGTTTGAAAGTTCGTTGATTTGCAAATTATACAGTTTATATTATAGATTCACAAGATTCGATTAATAAAAAAATTCATGCGTTTATTAAAACCCGAAAATTCTATTCCTAGAGGGAAAAATTGGGATTGAAGGCTTGTGAGTATTTTAGTCTAAGTTAGGCACGTGAAATTTAAGTTTTACGCTCTTGGTTAACAAAAACCGTACAATAATTGGAATGTATTGTAAAATCGACTACTCCGCGAGCAAATCCTAGGGCGACAACTAGTAACTCAGATATCTACATATTTCGGTACTCAACAAAATACTAAAATTGATAGGTTCTATAGGTTCACGAATAACGCTAGCCCTATTTTCGCAACAGAGTTTTATCACAAAAATTATAGAGTACCGAAGCACCACAAACCCGTAACTTCGTATATTTTAACGAGTTGGGGCGCTATTCTTCAACAGAACAACAGATTTTACGATTGAGCTCTTTTACGTACAGAATCATGAAAGTAATAAAAGGGTTAAGCACGCTCAGTAACAGCAACAAACTTGTTTGTCGAAGACTGAATCATGACATAGATGGCGTATTAGAGTTCAATAAAATAATTTTACTATTGGAAAATCATAATAATATTAATGGAAAATTCATATTGCTTCATCTTTCATTAAATTCTACAGAAAGCAACTTTGAACGCGTACCTATACTAAATAAAAAAAACCCAATCGTTAACCTATTCAGTGTATGTCGCGGACACAAATATTTTTATATTATATTGTCAGTCCATACTTCTGTAAAACATGAATAGTTGAATGAATGAATGTTTTTTAATGTATGGACAATTTCTTTGCAATGAATAAATTTTAATTATACATGTAGGTATTTATTTTATTTTATTTTAATTATACTCGTATTGTTGAACTGTATAAACCTTATAAAAAGTCGCGTTCGGCTAGCGTCCTAATGGATTCACGCCCCTTCAAAGTTCAACCGCTCCCAAATAATCTTCATGAAATAGGAACATTATGTTGATATGCAGAAATGATTTATAATCTCGCGATCATTTTCTGAATCACGCAAAACGTATGCAGCGATCAGAATCCAAATAATATTAACTTGACAAACGGCTTAATTATTGCCTTTTGAACAATTGCGTTTCCGTAACAAATTGTTATTTGAAGAACATTAAGGAAACTGTAAAAGCATAGTGTATGATTTTGTACAGCTTTTGTCGTTTTGTATTCAAATAGTTAATGTTGAAATCCTAAATATACTTTTCATATTATAGAAGTAACAGCCGGGTTTGCTATTGATTTTTAAACTACTGCAATCCTTGAATAATTTACATGCAACTCTAAATATACTGAAGTTCTAACTATGGTTAGAGACAAATGATTCTCTACCTACTAAGAGTAAGTCAAACCATTTTTTTAAAATTTGTATTTGCTTATGTCGCTCTTCGTAAATTTATCAAAGTAATCATACACATTCTAAAACTAAAGGACATTATTATGTATCTTACTATTTGTGATTATCTTTAAAATTGCTTGAAGAATACAGTTCAATAAGAAATTTTATTTTAATTTTTTTTTTTTAATTTTATTTCTCAGACTATTGAACAGATATAAAACAAGAAGAGGGAATACGTATATCAATAATATTGTACCTCATTAGTAAATGGGCGTTGATTATTATATTTATATTATAATATTAGTTCCATGAGAAATGATGTGTAAAAGTTTAACGAAGCTATTTTGTAGTTTTCCTTATATTCTATTCTGAATTATATTACATGATATTCTTCAAAGAATATCTCAATTTCATCAATGCGTTAAAACCTCCTTAGATATATTCTAATACGCCAACATCAAAAAACATCCCAGAAATGAGGTCAGTTCGAAAGAAATCTGCAGAACAACCCTTTAATGGAATCCGAATAAAAAATCTCTCAGTACTTATAAACTGTTCGGCCGCCGGCGAGTAACTAACGACGGAACAGTTTGTTTTCTTGCAAAAAAAAATACTTTCTCGAGAAATTGATGTTGAAGCAACATTTCACAACAATGATGAGTCCAAATACCCTGAAATAGTCCTCTTCACCC
>DWEO01000123.1:0-11677 GCA_018245995.1 Pyrrhopyge telassa croceimargo
GTACATATAGATACGATTGCCTCGTTGATCTTGTTGGTTGCAACCGCGACTGCCGACCGAGAGGTCCCGTGTTCAAATCCCGGGTCGAGACTATTAGATTTTTCTAATTTAGATTTTCTAGTAGTGGCTTGGAGTCTAGATTTGTACACGATATATGGGAATAGGCTCACCAGATACGGGGACCTAAACGAACAAGTAACTACTCCGTAATGGAGCGAAACGTAACTAGTGAAACGTGGGATTGTACTACACACTACTGCCTACCTCTTCGGGAATTACAGGCATGATGTTACATTGTTAGGTTTTTAAAATATATGTAATTTTTTTTAAACGTCATTTTACATATGTATAATATAATTTCCAAATATACATATCCATGTATGTATAATATGAATATATATATGTGTTAGGTGCTAGGCTACACGATACACAACAGGGATTTGTAGCATATGTGACAAGACTGCGTACGTAGTTTTTGCGAGTTTCAAACATCCAATACCTCTTTAAAAAATTAAGAAGTGCACTAACGAGCATTGCAGGCAACGTATGTATTAACCAACGTACGAGCAATTTACGTATTAAAGAACGTGGGTACTCAAATGGAGGACGATTAAGAAAATAAAAGAAAGCACTCTAAAGGAAATATCT
The DNA here is from genome assembly GCA_018245995.1 of Pyrrhopyge telassa croceimargo. Taxonomy (NCBI): domain Eukaryota; kingdom Metazoa; phylum Arthropoda; class Insecta; order Lepidoptera; family Hesperiidae; genus Pyrrhopyge; species Pyrrhopyge telassa. The sequence goes on from DWEO01000123.1 coordinate 649, forward strand.
CTATAACGCAAAATCAGGACGCACATCGCGGGAAATCTCCGCCGAGCGCTGGAGAAATGTCGAAGCCATTGTGATGACGATTCCGTATTCATGGCGTGCGATGGCTGGTCATGGTCAAACACACCATCGTATGCATTATTTATATTGAAAGAGTGAAATTTAACTTATGAATAGACTGCAAATGCTGCGTTAGCTGTTTATGGGGACGTTTGCTTTCAACACACGGTCGCATTTTCGACATTATAGTCTTTATTGAGTTCATTTTTCTCACTGGTCGCATATATTACATATAAGTTTTGTTTTAGGACGTTCATATTGTAAGATCCAACTGACATGAAAACGCAATTCTTGTAATAAAACCGTCCTATTGCTATTATTGTGTGTTTTAAAAACGCACATTAATAATATTTAAAATGTCCACATTGAATGAAATAATATTCTACCGTTGGTCATTATTAATGCACTGTTACCTTCTGCACACTAACCAAATATATTCATCCTACCCCACTTATACGAGTTTTCAAATAACGACTTCCATTGGCGTCGCCACCGTTGTTGGGAAATATTATAACACAGAAAAGAAATGATTATAAAATGAAGTTATAAATACAAGATGTAAAGTACAATAAACATTAAATCAATTTGAGAGTTTTTCGCTCGCGGCTCTGCTCACATATGTATTATTGATTCAGCAAACCCAATACATTACGCGATTTTATATCTTTTATTTAGCATAATATCCGATTGTATAGATTTATTGAATGAACCGAATGATGTTTATTGCCTTTGTATATATGAACAGAGCAGCCAAGGATATGGGAACAGTCACACGTGAGCAGCGCCGTCTTTGGACATCTAACTACCGACGTGGAACACAACAGCAGGAATGTAATTGTTAGGGCTAATACACTCAATTAGTTAGTTATTAGTAAAAAGTAACATCACGCCTGTAATCACTGAAAAGGTGCGCAGAGGAGTGTAGCACACGACCACATTTGACTAGTTACCTAGTCCCATTATGGAATAGGTGGTGAGCCTACTGCCATACGCAAATTGCTTAAAATCATCATCAAAATTTATATCTTATCATAAGCGTTTATTTTAAAAAGATGCAGAAGCACACCTATGGAGTTTCTTTCGCCGCTTCTTCTCCATAGTGACGCATTTTCCAAAGCGGTGGTAGTTTCATCTTGACGTGCAAAAAGTGTTGTAGTTAACCAATTATGAATAAATGATATTTTATTTGATTTGATTTTCTTTCTGCTAAATTACGCTGTCTCTTAAATGTTTAAAAAATGTATGTCATTTGAATATCACAGAGAAATTAAAATAGAACCGTTAGTCAGATTTAGAAAAGAGTAAATTTTGTGTTCCCTGAAGTAGAATACAACAATATTTATAGCTGGCATTTTAACTCACTCACTTTATTGATGTAAATAAAACTTCAAAATCCCCATGCGAACAAATATTCACCTATTATGTGAGAATATGCCATGTCGAGTGGATCAGGGGTACGAAGACTTCTTTGTGCATCTTTTAGGTACTTATATAAAAGAATTACTAAATATATTATTATAACAAATATGTTGAGTTACTTTGATATAGCAGTTTATTAGCTTACCAGCATTTGAGCTAATAAAAGCCTCATAATCTCGCTAATATTTGGAATTTTTCCTTGATATTTGACACTCGGTACTCTCTGTCTACCCTGTAACGGACCAGGAGTAATGATATAATAATAATGACAGATGATGAATGTCAAATGACTGTCTCGTTGGTCGAGTGGTTCCAAGAGCGATCGCCGATCGAAAGGTCCTGGGTTCGATCGCGTAGTATAAGATTTTTCTAGTTTAGATTTTCTAGTAGTGGCTCGGAGTCTTGATTTGTGCTCGATATATTGCAAAAGGCTCACTACCTACTCCATAATGGGACTTAAAAAGTAACTGGCGAAACGTGGGAGTGTAGTACTACACTCCCCTGCCTACCTCTCCGGGGATTACAGGCGTGATGTTACTTTATGAATGTTAAATGAAATTGAAATATAAATATATTTAAAAATATGACCCTTTACACGAACACAAGACATGGAAAGCGAATATAACATGGTCGATAAATCAACAAGCTGTTTCGAAACCTAACTTTTTACTCTCGACTCGCTCGGTACAGTATTTACAGTAACAAACATTGCGCCGAACTTTCGCATAAAACTCCTAATTGTTTAAAAATTCAAATGTGAACAACGACAGATGTATCGGAAAGCTCTCGAAACTCTCGGCCGTGTGTCGCAAAAAATTCGAGCGGGACCACCAACTAAACTTGTAAATCAACGAAATCCCTCTTAATCCGAGCCTTGCGTATTATGATTGTCGGACTTAAGTTCAGATACCCTAATACCGAACATGTGGCAGTTGACACATACAGATGATTCTATGGGGCAGAGTTTGAGGGTCCAACGATATAGCACACATGTGAAATCGGCACCAAGATGGCGATCAGAGTCATAATTCCCAAATCGGATCATTATATAATGACAGCTAATGGTCCCGCAGCAAACTAAAGCATCATAGTTTAGTCTCTAACCCTAGTCTTAATGATTAAAAAAATGCGTTTTATCATTAAATATCGCTTGTGGTATTGGTAAAAGAAAATATTTTCCGAAAACCTGTATACCTGAGAATTCTTTGAGGAGATCTGTCTTCACCAGTGGAATTATAAAAGGGGTGGTGTTGATGAGTTTCATCATTATCATCAATCTATCTAAATACACTGCTGGATGAGTTTATGCTTCTCAAATAATCTCACGCCTGTAATCCCAGAAGAGGTAGACAGAGGAGTGTAGTACTCTACACTTCCACGTTTCACTAGTTACGTTTAGGTCCCATTATGGAGTAGATGGTGAGCCTTTTGCCATATATCTGGCACAAATCTAGACTCCGAGCCACTAGTAGAAAATCTAAACTAGAAAATCTAATAGTACCTGGTAGGTACCTGTAAATCGAACCTAAGACATCTCGATCGGTTTGCAATCAACACGACCAACGAGGCAGTCAATGTTATTAGTAAAGATCTTTATATTGGTTAATATTAATTTTAGCTCACCACTAACAAGGAAATGGACAATTTTCACATTCATACGCAGCATGTAAGCAATTAAATACTGAAAATTCAAAACGGTACCGCACTGTTAATATTATTCTCCAGTACAATGTTGAACATTAATTGCGAACAATACAATTGGACAGCCGAAACGAAAGTTGTGTGTGTGTGTTCATTTCAATTTTTTAATGATATTTCACAATAAAATAAGGAAGTAAAAGTGTAGGGCTTTGTAAACAGCAACCAAGGAATTAATTTTCCTAGAATTACCTATAGCTTATTATTTATTGGCCAAGACTCACCTATCTTGACCAAATATGTCGAGTTCTGACTGATGGGGGAGTTAGAAGTCTCCGAAACCGGCGTGCATGTATTGTTTTTAAAAGATAAATTTTTGTTAAGCAATCATAAAAGTTTTAGTACGTACGTTTCAATATTACCGATGAGGGAGTTGCGTGTTCAGTACTTACAAATACAATTGCAATTACAATTAGCATTGGAAAACTGTATTAAAAATAATTTGGGTTCAGTCAGATATATAGAGGGTAGTCTTATGATAAAATAATATACCTATATTTTTTTAATTAAAATTAAATTATAATATGTAATACTAGTATTCATTCAAATAATTCTGGGAGATTCCTGTTACTAGCGTTGTATTCTGGCTTTCAAGGCGTCCTAAAAATACGAAGTCATAGTATCGAAACATTCACAGTAGGATAATAAACAATTAGCAAATAAATAGATTAGGATTATCTAGAGATTTTCAACTGTGTTAAGGACATGTGAATCGTGAGAAATATGCAATTGGTATAACCATTATTTCAACTGTTTTTGATTGTTCAAGTTAAACAAAGCGTAAAAATGAATATAAGTTTCTGCCAAGATGATTTGGCAGCCATTTTTGTTTCGCCCTGACCTTGACGCATCTATTTGCTAGATCTTGAGGCCAAATGTAAATTTAACCAATGCGCTTAACTGTTTCGTTATTCAGTGCCTAAAGTGTACCTGTAAAGTGCAAAAAGTGAACCTGTATTAAAAAGTGAAAAATGTAAGAAAAAATATAAAGGAAATTGAGAAAAAATTCTGCACCGTTGGTCAATTGGTTGTAATGCGACTGCTGATCGAGAATTCCTGGTTTCAAATCCCAGGTCTAGTACCGTTGGATTTTTCTAATTATATTTACTAGAAGGGGTTCGGAGTCTGGATTTGTGCCCGGAATATGGCAATAGGCTCACCACCTATTCCATACGGGGATATAAAAGTAACTGGTGAAACGTGGCAGTGTCCAACAAACTTTTGCCTACATCTTCGTGGATTACAGGCGTGTTGTTACAATAAATAATTGGTTTGAATACATTCATGCCTATAACCTTTTCACATTCCATACTCGGGCACATTTTTATCCAACAATTTTAGGTTGCCTGGAGTGTATTGCCACTTGCTGCACCACAAAGATTATTCGGAAATCGCATTTAGTGCCAAACTATCCGTCGCATGTTTTAACCTGCCTTAAGGCCTGGAATAAATTTTGTCGATTGTTTAATGTATGTAGGTATCTTCAGAAGCAAGAAAACGAAATTTTCCCCTAGCGGTCATCTATCTAAAATCTGACCGCGTTCAGCGTTGTTTCACTCTGTAAAGTGAAACAACGCTGAACGCGGTCAGATTTCGCGGTCGTTCGCTGTCTAAAACGAAATTTGGGATATAGCCGCATAGTAGATTCATAGTCTTTGAAATTATTCTCAGGAAGATTAATTGCCATTAACTTAAATGTATATATGTATTATACATGTAACTGTATACGTATACACATATATGTGCACACGTTTACAGAACACACGATCAATGAAACAAATTGTTATATTGTATTGTATAAAACATTCTTAGAAATGCACTTAAGGATGTCTCCTTTATATTGGCGGGGACAATTCCCTCGTGTATAGTATAAACAAGACAGGCTAAGGCCCACAAGAAAACTATAATAGAAATATACATATTTTAGAAATAAATAATGATTTTTACTTATTAACTCTGCCTTTCGATGTGATCGGGAAAGTATACAAGTCGGTAGCTATTAAAAATTGTCGATTTCGGGTTTTACCGAATGTAATGCTAATTAGATCGACGTAAGTAACTATCCTGTTACGCATTTTTTTGTCAATTAAAATAGTGGATTATGATTTTGCAGGAAAAATATTCTTTTTATGGTTTCGTTGTGCTTACATGTTGTGAAAACCGGTTCCCGTACATTCCAGGAAACTTATTTGTTCTAGGTAAATGTACTGCCCCTAGAAATTTAATTACGTTTTCCCCATTTATTATTGTGTGTCTGTCATATTTGGAAATATTAATAACAATAACGTGACTCAACAGAAATTTTAATATATCCCGATAAAATACCAAATTCCTTAGAGTACGATTGTAGGGATTGTAGGGTAGGGATTGTAGGGTAGTATTTAATCCAAAATATTTAGAGGTTTTCAAAAGAACAGACATTTTAACATACATCGTAAAAAGACACAATAAATATATATAAAAATTACACCGTATAAAAAATAAAATTGCGTGTCTAAATAGTAGCTACAATTAATAGTTTTAAGACCACTGTAACATCCAAAATAGTATGTGGCAATTAGGGAATTAGTATCAATTTTTTATACCGCAGACGTCTTTATCAAATTGCCAACAAAATAGATCTTCTACTCTTTATATGTTACACAACACAATAATTGAGAACAAACATTGAATTCCACTTTCCCTCATTATTTATGTATATGCAATACCTACGAGTATGTAAAATGGGCTTGTGTATTTTATTGCTGATGTTTGACCAATGGTCAGCCAAAACGTCTTATGAATGCTCAGTTATTCTATAATAATGAGTATCGGTAACGATCAGATTGTAATTGTAATGATATTGTATAATTGTCTGTTTCAGGTCCTTAAATATATATGTACTTCAGTTTTAAATCTCTCTGTGGGAGTTCCCAATTTCTAACTAATTATTTTTCAATATTATTGATATCTATCCATAAGTTAGAAGTCGCCGAAACCGGCGCGTATGTATGAAGAGAGTGATGAATGTGGAAGAAGCACGGCAGGTCTGTAAGGATAAAGATGTTTGGCACTCCGTGCTCTCTGCCTACCCCGTAAGGGACCTGGCGTGAGGATATGTATGTACGTATGTATGTATGCAGTATTATAAATTCGCATTTAAAACATTTGATGCCTCTAATTGTAGCTGCTTGCATTGGTCTGAATTTATTAGTAAACTCATACTCATTATGTAAAAGATACGAGATGATTTTCGTTTCGTGTACACTCTCAGAGAGAGGTATCTACACCAGTGTTGCGATTTTCATTACTTTTTGCGATCAGTTTTATTTCGAGCAGGGGTATATTTTGTTGCATACAAAGTCGTTGCTTTATTTTAAAAGATTTAAATATTTATGTTAAAACAATACGTACATATATGAAATATTAAAAATGTGTCAGCAAAGTGTATTTTTTATATAGAAATAGAATTTTTTTCATCCACATGAAATACAATTTTTTGTGTTTTTGAAATGTCTATTACAGGCAATTTTTTAATGGCAATAAATCAAATCATAAACGTTATTTATGAAATAGATATTTCTCGAATCGAAAATTTATCATTCTTTCAGAGTTTGCAGAATACACATGGTTTTGTACAAGTGCTGAAATTTTAATAAACGATGAAACAAGTACGTTTCCCGCCATTTACACCCGGAGTGTGTGACTTCCCGCGCTTTGGAGCTAGACAGTTCTATTTTTAAATTCAAGTGTTCTTAACCCGCCCCCATTCAACCTTAATTATGTCTTTTCATCTTGGATAAAAGACCAAGAGGCCTTTAAATTCATCTATTCTTTGACTTTACGAAAAATACACATATCTCTTTGAATGCCGTTTTCTTCTATTTGAACAAACGTCGCAGGAAATGTTCGGTTGCGAGAGTTTCTTCCATTTCAAAAATATACATACATATATAATGAACTAGAAACACGTAAAGATTGACCGTTACCTTGTTACATAAGTTATGTTCTTAACGTCTCTTAATGATTGTCTACAAGAAGTTGCGGATTCGCTTTTAACTTCATTAGTTACTGAAACATTTTAGAAGTTATAATGTAGTATGTTAATCTTTACAAGTAGGTCATACATTCACCCGGTACGAGGCAGCGTACTACGGCCACAAACTCCAATGTCCACGTTACTAACACCATACAACTGTTACATCGCCTTGGGGACGTTGGCGGATAAATAAAAAAAGGATTTTTTTAATAAATCTAATGGACATGGTTGCGAGTACGTTTTAAAAAAATCGAAAAGACACGCGCGGTGCCTCGCGCCATGCGTGCGCGGTCTACGACAGACGCGGTGCTACTAACGTTGTAGACCTGGAAAGGCTTTAGCTGCCCCAACACCTCCCTCCACCCCCGCACACCCCTTTAAACCCTCGGCCGTGGCTACCACGAAACCTCCGTAACGTCCCAACCCATCAAACAAATATAACTAAATATGAACCCTAATTCTACGCTGTAAAATTCAAATTGGTATGAAGCGCTGACTGATTTTCTAACGGTAGGTTTGTGTGTCGGAAAAGCGAATGCACACCACAGTCGCACAAGTCAATAGGTGTTACACTGTGTCATGAAGTTGTCGTATATTCAACTTAATCGCGTTAGTGCAAGATTGATTTTCACTTGCGATGCTTTGGATAGGTGAGCAAAATGAGTGCAAATGTGTGCAACGAACACAAATGTCCGAATTCGATTACGTTATAATTGTTATGTCGCGTGAGGGTAATAATGGTCTTTATCCACTTGACAATACGGGAGGTATTCGCGTTGCAGCGTCCAGTATACTGAATATCGTGTTTGCTTTCCACGGTTCATATTAGCTAGTACAGACCTCAGAAACGATGACAATTGAAAATGTGTTTTATTTATATGCTGTGAAAGTGCCTTTTAACATCACAGGTTATAATAAGAAAAATCGAAATTTAACACGTAGAGACTGATATTAATGTCGACGTAGATTTTGTCAAATGAGTATCATAAGAAGTGCATTTCGTTTGACAAATGATGTGCACTATTTCGTTTAAAATCGACAATATATTGTTCCCAGTTTACTACGACGTTTCTGAGTTTTCCGTATCAATTTCGTGACCCTGTTTATAACTTTGCGTTTTGTTTTAATGTACTTATATTTAGAAAACTGATATGTATATTTAAATGAGAACTGTAATCATTGTAGGCAATAGAAAATAAAAATGAACCTTTTACGTTATTTTCATATACATTGATTAAAATATTATAATATTTTTCGTATTACAATGCATTTATGGTTATCTGCAATTTCTTTTGTATTACAAAATTAAATGTTGATTACTTTGAAAAGCTTAAGAAAACAAAAGTAATGATTTTCGTGTACATTAATAGCGCCGGTTCTTAGAATTTTTTATATAATATGTAGTTAGGTCATGAACAGGTTAGTTAGAATCTAGATACGTAATACTTGTTAGGATATAAGATTAGGATTGTATAAGATCACTCAATCTTATTCAATAGTCGGAAGGTAATAAATAATATCTCTCGTTTCTATAAATATATCTTAGATTAAAAATAAACAGAATTCCAGGGGTCCTGGGTAGCCAATGCCAATTCGTACTTTATAACGTTAACTGTAATTAAAAGCAGATTGAATAATTATGATTGGAGACATGTCATTCGAAAGAGAAAAAAATCTTTTATTTCTACATTTCATATTAATAATAATACAATGAATATTGACTAAGAAGTAATAGTTTCAATATGGACAGAATATTTAATATTGACATAAATTATGACAATCAAACACTGATTTTCCATAGTTAGGCAGAGGCGTATAATACACTTCACCAGTTATCTCATACGCCCTATAGAATAGGGGGTCAGTCTATTGCCATACACCGGTACATCCGAACTACTCCTGGAAATTTCACGGTAGAAAAAGCCATTAATACTTTGCTCGACCATGGCATCGAACCCAGGAACTCTTGCTCAGTTGCTGCCGCTGCAATCACAATACCAACCATGGAAAAAAAATGTTTTCAACAAAAATCGTCTTTAATATTGAATTTTGAATGAATAGCGAAAAGACTCAGTTAGTTACAGGACTTTTTACAATTAACACTGGCAATACAGTAGGAACGAGCTACGAGATTCTACAGCACTTGTGATATGAGGCGAGAACATGATTAAACTGCCCGTGTCAAGTTTAACAACCTCTCGAACCAGAGATGGTTGGGATTTCCCCGAATGCTGTTAAATTGAAGATAGAGCTTATATGTCTACATTAAATTAATTTTCGACTTTGTGACTACACTCGACCGGTTCCACGAATATATTTATCCGCTCTCAAGGCACGATACGTTCTTACGATTGAGTAGATAATTTTGATAAGTTTTATATCAAGCAGTAGATTGACTTCTGAAGAAGCTCATGTATATAAATTGATACAACATTTGTGTAATGTAAGGTAAATAATAAAACGTAACATCACGCCCGTAATCCCCGAAGAGGTAGGCAGAGGAATTTAGTAGGTTCCTACTACACTCAGTAAATAATGTTAAAGAATGGTATGCTAAATGTAGAAACTGATACAGGTTTTGTACAGTTATGGTAAATCCATAGTAAAAATAGCGTTAAATTCGAAAAAATTCCAACAATACGAAGCTTTAGAATAAATATGAGCAGGAAGATCACAGTATGACGCGGATTACCTACACACGGGTACCTACCCTGGCTGCGGGTACGCCGGGTGCTACGGGTGCTATGGGTAGCACCTTAATCGGTACATAAATTTGGACTCTGCAATCAGCAACCCGCATACCCAACATGGGGATTGTGGGTAAACTCTTCAGGGAGACAGCTGGGCTTATACAGGCTGATAACATAAAAAAAATCCTTTGCAGCTCTTCTAAATTCCTTAAAGATCTAAGAAATCTGTGTGAGGTTTCTCTTTCATAATTTTTTTTGTCTTCATGCTTGTATTCCTCGAAAGGGTAACCAGAGGTGTGCAGTACACTCCCACGATTCACCTTTTATATTCTACATCCCAGCATGGAATAAGAGGTGAGCCTTTTACTACACACCAGACACAAATCCAGACTCCAAGCTACAAATTTGAATTCTAAATTAGAAAAACCTGATATTATTCGACCCAGGAATCGAATTCAAGACTTGTCGGTGAACAGTCGGTATTTTATATCTACACCCCACGCTCCTACAGAAAATTCGAAGTTAGAAAAACCCGATATTACTCGGCACGGGAATCGAATCCAAGACTTCTCGGTTAACAGTTGGTATTCAAAATGCTATTAATTCTTAAACTATTTAAATCAAAAACATTTGTTTACAAATCGATTGAACCGACCTCATTTACGCTTGTGTACAACAAACAAATGCAGGAAATGAAAATAAAAACGTACAAACGAAGAGCAATTGAGTTTTTAGGTCAAGTCTGCCATTTAACTTAACTGAATAAATTCATTTTGGTATTCGAGACTAGGAGTATTCGTTCAAGTGGGTTGAGGCTTGCGCTTTACAGCGGACGTTGAGCGATTGCGATTAAAGAAACTAAAATTTATTTTAGATTGTACGTAAAAATTAAACATTAAAACATTTAAAAGGAGCATCTGTAAGTGTTAGCAATTCTTGAGAATCGTTATTGCATTTTAGCTTCGTAGAGTAGTTTTGTTATGATGACGGAACAAATCGGAGGGTATATTACATGTTTAGACTTGTTGTTATAAGGCGTATTTAACATCATCATCATCATCATCCACATCATTGTTTCATTGTTGGATACCAGTCTCCTCTCCGAATGAGAAGCGTAGTAGCCATACTCACCCACGCTGTCCAAGTG
>DWEO01000124.1:0-11662 GCA_018245995.1 Pyrrhopyge telassa croceimargo
TCAAACGCATAATCCGATATACCCAATCCCATAGGAAAGTGCAGAAGAGTAATAACAGGTGGTTTTGATTGTAAAACAGTGATGCAATAGTAATTAATGAACATGACAATATATTGTCTTGGGCATACGTAATGGCTCTAGTGTCATTATCAGCTTCCGTTCGGTTGGAGCCCAAAATTTTATCGGACTGTAAATCATTGTGCCTCAATTATCTTCAAGATATTCTCTTCGATCATCTATCTTCAGGTCACCTATAACGTAAGTTTTAATGACTCAGCGGTTGCTATGAGCGTCATTTATTTTTGTCTTCTGTTCGCATTACGCAATTCGCATTCTGGCTGTACTTATATCAAATTCCTTTGCTATTCGCGCTGGTAGGCTTTGAAACACCCTCGCAGTTGAATTGAAGGTGGTATACAGTAGACGGATTTTTAAAATGACATTTGTGACATATATATGTGACGTTTTAACTTCAATCTACGCTTTTTCTTCGTTTCTTTTCTTTTACTTTTTATAACTGGTGGCGTATCTCTTACACTGCCTTCGACGTTAACTGACAGACTTTAAAAAAATATTATAGCGTTAAGCACAATCAGTGTTATACAATCCTTATATTGGTATAATAACTTTCAAAGGTGGAAGAATGAATAAACAATTCAATCAATGAACGAACATATCAACTAACTATTTAACGAATGTGATAATAAACGAACGAATGTATAAATTAACGAATAAATAAATAAGGAAATTGTCTCCTGTGTCCTACAATACTGTTTTTGAATGACTATGATGCCGAGTACGTATGTGACGTATTAAATAAGTCAAAATTTTCTGAATACGTAACTAACTCCATAGCTCTAAAAGTATGACTTGCCTTTAAAAAGACGATACAAAATTTCACAAAGGTGGCTGAAACTCATGGAGGCGAAGCGAATCGCTATATAAACGTTAAATGGCTTTTAGAAATCTATCAAAGACTGTCGTTGCCACAGAGAGAACAGAATAATTCGAGGTACTTAATTGTAACGTATTGTAGTATCCGATATTGCAAATCAAGTTATTCACCGACCGAGTAAGATGCAACTTACAGCAATTGAACTATATTCAATAAAATAAATTGTAAATATTGACTACTCAAATAAGGACTGTAGATATCGCTTAAGGCTTATTATAACACAATAAGGGAACCAAGAAAAAGATCAAATCTATTTATAAATAAAGATAATACTAGACATAAAATAGAAGTTAAGAAGTTATTTTAAATGTCGTCAAACCTGTAAAAAGAATTGGGCTTATGATTAAATATAAGTATGTATTATGCTAACTTAAGACTCATGTTTTTCATGATAAACCAAGTGGGTACATATTTAATCGTGTATATAAATTTAAAAAATATAAATATTAATTACAATATTATTTAACAATAAAGTGTGATTGTAATGAAGAAATACAGGACAATATTCCAATCACTATTATCATTATCATCATCAAGCCTTTTATTGGTCCACTGTTGGGCACGGATTTCCTCTCAGAATAGCCTTGACCGTCCCATTCTGAGAGGAAACCCGTGTCGGCCTATCTAATAATATACAATTATTACTAACGTCTCTGTGAAAATATTATAATATTCTTTGCAACTCCTTCGGTCGCAGCGAGATAATAGCTTCCGTGCTGTATTTTCTTAGCTCCATATTAAATCATATTTTCGATCACGAACTGAATTTTAAATTCTTTCAGCGATCTCAGCCGACACTTTGCATTTTATTATTTCATATTATCCTATTCAACAACATGGTTAAAGTTAATATACGGACAAAATCTTTTGATATTTCTAATATTGTCTGTTGCCATCAACATATATAGGTTACCAAAACTATGTGCGTAATCTCTTAATTTAATTTTTTGAATTGCCACTGGTTACTTATTAAGCGAATTCATTCTTTTTGTACATAAAAATATTATATTTTTTAATAGAAGTATTGAATACACCGTATCCGAGTATAAAACGGTAGTAGTCCCACACTGTTGCATTCCTGAGGATATGTATATTATGTATATAAAATTTTACATCTCTTTACGCCAGGCACGGAGTAGGCAGAGAACACCAAGTGCCAAATATTTATATCCTTACTATTCATTACAGACGTGTTGCGCTTTTTCTATATTCATCACTCTTTATAGATGCATTGCGGTTTCAGTCTTCTGACACGCCCATCAGCCATTATCTGGCCTATTTGATCAAGATAGGTGAGTCTGGGCCTTCCTCGTCACCTGTGTCCATCAACATTCCCATTGCATATCTGCTTCTTCATTCTTTACTCCGTCATTCTCTCAACAACACAAATTTTACTATTGAGAAATAACATACTCCGAAAATACGACTGTTAGTTTAAATTATTTCCATTATTATAAGCTATTAACTAACTATTAGTCAGCGTTAAATGGTTATAGAATTGCATAAACATAATTATTGATAACATTAGTCTACTTAGTGTAAATTATGGTAATAGAAAGCAAATGGTATTATTTGGTATGTGTTGTAAAAAATAATAATGGTAGCAGACACGGTATTACTCCTGAGTATTGAGATGTTCGCCTCTTCTATGAACGTGAACCGGCTAAATTCGTAAAGACGTAAGATAAAACCCAAAACATCTTTTTATATATGCTTTGACTCCTCGTATGACTTAGGGAAATAACATGCTGCATAACTTTAATGGGAAACGATTCCAACCGCCTTGAAAGACAAACAAAAAATATTAAGACTCCAGGTGTTGAAACTTTCGTCATCATCACGCCCTTTTCGATAAAACGATACGGTATTACGATTACTACTGTTGCACTGGGGTCTCTTCTCAGGATATATGACGTAGTATGCCATTTAGGTGAGGTGCGGTCTGGAAAACCACACGCCTTATAGAACATTATGAAGGATCTTAAAGTTATAGAACATTATGAAGGACCTTTCAAGCAGAGGAGTGCCTTTGTTTATCTCTTCGAGGATTACACACGTAATGTTATGTTTACAGTAAATGATGCCCGAATCTTTAAAACCCACATTATTCTACAAACTCAGAGGCCCAGCTTAAAATTTTAACGCAGCACCTAATATACATACTTTCATATATTTATAATTGATCGTAGTATCTACGCAACAAACGGTTGGATATCAAAAGGTTTGTGACGCAAATATTAAATTTAGCGTAAATACTCACGTCACAAGTACGGATCCCTTGAGAAGCCAGCTGTCACGACGGCTCAGGAAATTCGGTGAGGCGTGCCATATTCTTACTTTACGGATACTCCACTAGCAGTATACTGTACCATACTATAGAATCTTAGGGGTTCGCTTTCGAATACATTATGATTAGACCAATGCAGAGCTATCTTAAATGATGAGCTTATAATTATAATATCTTGGGACAACCAACAAACGTCCATCTCATCGATAGTTTATTCTTATTTATTATCCATAAACACATACTTCGGTCAGGCAATAAATGACATAAACTTTGAGTGTGCTGGATCTGAGTTGCAACATGGTCGCAAATGTGATCGAATCCAAGGTAATAGATGTAGCAGACGTGACGTTAACATATCAATTGGTCAAGCTTGTACAGTGCTACTTAATTCGGAAAATTTACACCGATACTTTAATTTACACCCAGTTACTTGTGTAACTATTTATTAACATTACAGTTGCTATAGACACAGCGGTCACGGTATTGTCCTGCCACTCCAAAACTTCCAAGTTTAATGCTCTGATAAAAAAACATCTCAATAATAAAAGTTCCAGGCGCAGATAATCTTTTGTGGTGATGTGTATTATTAATTCACAGGGAAGTAACAATGAAAACAAAATGCAATCGTCAGCTGTGCAAAAGCGTTTAAATGGATTAGAGTGGAACATGTTAAACAGACAATTAGCGTAGAAAAATGCCAGTCGGGCTGATTTGCCTTGCAAATTGCATTTTGCATTTTCATCCGGTTCCCCTCTCATATGCTTTGAGGGAAATCTCGCAAACGACATCGTTCTGGGTTTTTCTTTATATCTCATTATCTCCGTTGTCCTTCCAGTTTGTCTACACATTTCGAGATGCTATTCAAAGTGCCGCGCGCAGGCTTTTCCTTTTTCAGTGGAAATAAAATGCAATAGCGTGCGAGAATAATTTTCTTTCACAGTGTTAAGCTAATTTACGAGTAAAAGGGGATCATTTATGTAATAGTCTGATGATGGAATGGAATAACGACCTATAAATTGAGCCCCACTTTGAATGTATGTAAATTCAATGCACTGTGTGCATGATTCAATTGGACAATATATATAGATTCACGCTAAAGAAATCTTTATTTTAATATTCACAGCTCGATCAGTTTTAATTTTGAAGCTAGTATAAGCTTCAGAACTAATACGGCTCGGCTGAAAACAGTCTTTACAATAGCCATATGCTTAACACGTTAAACATTTCCTGAACACTAATCAGAACTAAGCATTTGTGATTTAACATTCAAACCTTGGTCATTTCTCTAAACAGTTTGTAAAATTTAAACTTTTACATTTGCGTAATATTCCTATTCGGCTTATATAACATGGGTAATATAAAAACAGGGGCTTTTGATGGCCGCAAAAATACGCAAGTATGAAAATTCTTCAATGCCTATTAACAAGAATATTGTTTCAAAAATTTCACTTATACGGGCACCACTACAAGCAAAGTCCACTTGAGCAAACGACGCTTTGTCCTCAATAGCAAATTTGAGAGCTGACAGCAATTTGACAATTGTTGACTCAGGACGTGGGGTAGCTGATAAAATATTATCTTCCAACGATTACCTTTTAACCAGCCAGGTTCAACCTATCAAAGTAAGGAGCTTACTTTTGAAAATTTCTCCAAAAAATGAGATGCTGCTTAGTGATCTGTTTTGCCAAAACGGATAAATATGGATGCAACGGTGTTTTGGCCCCACTGCTGGGATCGGGCTTCTTATTTCAATTATTGAATGTTTTCATACGAGTAAATAGCATTATTTTTAATCGCCTGCTATGTATTAATCTTCTACTTGGTTTGTTGAGAATATTAGACGTCATATCAGTGCAATGTTAAGTTTATACATAAATTCTCAAACATTTTATGATTTAAACGCTCACAACTTTAATACTTCGAAAATTTGTCACGTGACCGAAATTTAAATGTGACGATAATTTTATAACCACAAACGACTTTACTAAACAAGTAACCACAAGTAAAATATTTGAATTATATTCATGACATTCTATCAATTAAATATATGTACACTATTATGAATAACTATTTACATTTGTATTTATCTTTACTTTACTACGAATACTAATGCATTTAACCTTAATTCACAAGAAAGTTACAACTTGATATTTTCCCTTCATAACACTCGAATTTTATTTCCTCATTGCTCACTCTAATTATATATTTTTACGGCGTTTCTTGAATAAAATTTTCCTTCATTAAACAGAACTAATTCAGTTTTATTCGTGCAGCCTACACTCGGGAGCGCTTATTTCTTAGCGAGCTACTTAATTCATAAATCTAGTTGTTTAGTATAGTTAATTCAGAGTTTACTATTATTTCTTCTATTGTTGAAAAAAATATGTATATTTACAACAAATTATCTCTGGTACATCTTATTTTACATGACATGTATAAATCCATACTTCATAAATGCATAATTTATTGGAAACACAGCATTATCTGAGTCGTTTGCCGGTTGCCAAAAAACTTGTAAGATATTAGAATCATTTATATTTCACTTCAATTATACTTTGACTTAATAGCATGATCTTTTTGCCGTAGGAAGTACACCTGTTACTTTATAGAAATTCCTTGAGTAATACACTAAAATTATTTTAGTTTCATGTTCTGTTCGTTCTGTTAGTGACTGTTTTTTAAGCTGTTCTTGTTCTGACTGCGGACATTGACTTTTATACAAATAAATAAAATTGGATCGTCTGTTTGTAATATTAAAATAACGGCTTTTTATTAAGTGCATATAGATGTATACACGGTAGATATACCAAAATAACAGCTTTTACTATTTTTGTCTGTCTATCTGTTTGTTCCAGATAATCTCTGGAACGACTGGATCGATTTTGAGAGGACTTTCAATGACAGATAGCTGATGTAATAATAAGTAACCTAGGCCACTTTTTTTTTTATTTATTCATTTATTCTCAGGCAACAAGGCCCATAACATAAATACCTTATAGACTAACATACATATTTATTTATATTATATCTTATAACTATTTCACTTATTTTGCGGCGTTGTGAGACGCGGTTACGGTGCTTCCAGGTGGTCGTCGACGTCCGCGATATTTACGAAACACGACCCCCTTCGGCCACACCTCCTCCTTTAGGAACGTACCCTGGAGGTCAGACGGGACGCGCACCACAAATGAAGTAAAGTTCACCGCGTTGCGCGATTCCAGCTTCTCAACCCACACTGTGTATTTAGTCCTCGCCTTCACGTACTCAACGACATCGGAGACCTTCGTGGTGTAGTGAAGACGTGACACGTAGATGTATGTGGTTGGGACGGCGGGACGCAAGATCCCTGTCAGATAGAGGAGGGTACCACACTCCCATGTTATTTTAATGTTATGTGTACGTCCCGCTATGGAATAGGAGGTGAGCCTAATGCCATACACCAGACACAAATTTAGACTACGAGCAGTTAGTAGGAATTTTCATGTTACAAAAACCCAATAGTACCAGACCCGGGAATCGATCTCAGAACCTCTGGATCATCAATTGCATATGCAATCACTCGATTACAGAGGCAATCGAGTCAGTGAGTAAATTTATCTACAAAGTTAAAAAATGTATTTTACCATATGAACTATAGAGAAATTAATAAAATTTCATACACAAGAGCAACCACTAAAGATACCTTTACTAGAGAAACCTATCATAACTATTCTATACAAAGATTTTATTGATTTGTAACCAGAATGTGATAAACGAATAGGTTTCTTATAATGTTCCGCTAAACGTATTGTACAATCTTCATTTGTTCTATTATTACTCAAGGATGTAATATGCAATTTAACATTCATATTTTGACTGGCACTTTATGATCCAAAAAAAATCTCAAACAATATTCAAAACGTATAGGATATCTATTTGCGTGTGAGAAACATGAGCGGAAGAATAAAGTGAACATAAAAATCAAACAATAATTACAGATTGAAGCAATCAACGCGTTTAAAACGGCAAAAAGCTCCACATCGGACGAACCGACGGAAAAAAAACCACAACGAGCAATTATACGCCATACAACGAGTATTTAACATTATAAACAATTGCGTTTATTGCCTTCAAACATATCGTAATAATTACATCAAAACAAAGCGCTGCAAAAACAGCCCGAGCACGATCTATAGTTACCTACGTTCGCCTGTAAACTCGGCCGCGCAAGACAGTTGGCGCGCAAAAAAGTTAAAACGAAACCGGCCGAAACTCTTCCTTTCTTAAATTATCCTGTCACGCTCAACTATAAAATGCAATTGGTTCTCAAAAAATTCAAACTCGTTAGAATAACGTATGCCCTCGCCGGCGCTCAGCGCAATGCAAAATAATCTCTGGGCGGTTACGATAGGGTTGTGTTTGCGTCGTGCGGTGCGGATGTAGGTTATATTTAGTGTCAGGTTGCGCGGACAATAGACGCACGCGCATTCGGTGCCGGTGCGGCAAGGTGACCGCGGCGAAGGGCACGAGGCTGCCCTTGCGCACCCTACGCCCCGGGCCCCGGGCCCCGCGCCGCACCGTATGTCCCGAGCCCCGCACTTCGAGGTCCAGCTTGTCCCGCACATTCGCTTGCATTGTCTGACACGCCATTGCTGAAATGACCGCAGTGGATATCCACCAAGGATGCGCCCCGATTAGGATACGTTCACCGATATCGATTTGAATATTAATTTATTTGTCTTAACATTGATTAATTTGCTTTAAAAGCATTGTGATTGAAAATCTATGGAATGAAAATTAAGGTTTAACTTAATTTTCATTAAAATAAATATTTTTTTGCCGCTGATCATATCTTTTGACCAAGATGTTCTGCCAAACGATATTCTTAGATATGTATCTATTATAATACAATAGAAGCTTTCTCTTTGATGTAAATAATTGAAAATGGACATCTAAATGCAGTTACAATCAATAAACCTAACGAGCATCTGACCGACTTTCGGAATTCGGATGTGACTACGAAATGCAAATGTCACTTGCTAAAATAACTGGGGCCGATGTCTAAATTAGTACACGTATTTTAACACAATGTTAGAAATTGTGAGATTCGCTTCCTACGTTTCATTTAGAATGCAATTCTATTTCAGAGGATTTTATGGTCTTTTTTTTAATTCACTTGTACCAAGCCTCACAGTGCAACACGTGTGTCAATGTCAGCTTCCAACGAAATCAGTTGCAAAAGACGCGATAAGTAGCGTTTATGGACGATACTATAGAATCCGAACAAGTAATTCCTAAAGGATGGGAATGCGTTTTTTACGCTCCCCGCTCACAGCACCTGTGTCGCGGATATTATAAAAACGTATGCAGAGTAAGCAAAGAAACAACTTTTGTTATTGATATCGTTCGGTCGTTTAAATATTTGATTTTTGTAAACTAATCGTTACTGATATATAGCAATAGGCTCACCACCTACTCCATAACAGGACCTAAAAAGTAACTGGTGAAACGTGGGAGTGTAGTATTACACTCCTCTGCCTATCTCTTCGGGGATTACAGGCGTGAAATTACTTTTTTTTATCTTGTCCGGTTAGTCAACCATACTGGCAGTATATTTGCACCAAGCGCATAAGTAAATTAAAGTAATGCAGCAGTCTCATAACCCATCTCTGCATATCGAGCGCTACCTTTATTCCACCAATACCTACGTAGGTAGTTATTAATACCTTAATACACTTATTCTTACGTCTCGTAGCATGACGTTACCACTGACCGTACTCAAGCTAATTCAATTATTTTAATTCACATGATAAAATGTTACGGCATACGTCTTTATTACGCCGTAGAAATCTCTTTTGAAATATACATACTGTGATGTGAGTATTTAATAATTATGGGGCATATAATGATTATGTATTTTTAATTATCCGCTGATCTTTGAATGAGCACCTACCATAAAATCTTTCACCCCTAATTTTAAAATTTTGGGGGTTAATTAAAAAAGTGTATTACTGACAGCCGCGGTCCTTTACCAGGATTCATTACGTATTACTACAACACCGGTTCTGTGAAAACGTTTTAGACAGACAAATACATATTTTTATATTTTTTATTTGTTTTAATTTATTTATACTTTACGAGCCTTATTGCCGCTGCAAACAGCAAACATTGTGTCGAATTGAAAAATGTTGAATGTAGAGAACATCCAATGTAGAGAACATTCAATGTAGAGAACATTCAATGTAGAGGTATTCGAAATAGAAATACGCTCGAGCGCTTCTGATAGTGTACCGTAGTTTAATTGATAATTATTATAATTATTGTTATATCATCAAGCCAGGTCCATTACGGGGTAGGCAGAGAGCACCGAGTGCTAAATATATTAAACATAAATAAAATAAAATATTTTGATTTATGTAACTTACTGACAATATAACGCCAAATTCACATATTTGACAAATTACACTGGCACCTTACCTAGAGTAATGTTATTGGTGCAAAATGCCTTACGAACCTGGTTAGTACGCTTTTATTTATACAATTATGATAATATAAAATGTCTAAAAAAGTATTTTATTTCAAATAATATCTTTAATTATTATAAATTTTTTGTTAAAAAAATAAGCTATAAGTTACCCTTCACTGATCCTCAAAACCCTTTATATTTTGTGTTGACTTTTTGGCCTTTTTGTATTTTGTTCGATAGTAAAAGTCGTCTTAATAATTATGCGTACGCCAAATGACATCATGTTGTAACATTATTTTTTGCAATATTTTGTTATTTCAAGTACAAACGTTAGTATTAATATTTACTAATCATTCAATTTCTTTTATATAGTCTCGACTAAATTATTTATAATATTACGTCAAAACCATAAAACGAACGTAAAGCTCAAAACATTATTTTACAATCATGATACTGGTTAAAATAGTAATAGAATAATTCGACAAATTCGTGTCTACATAATCAAAGCCTTGGATGAAATTTAAAACCATTACTACAGTGTAATTAAAATAACTGTTTCATAATCCAGACGTAACATAATCTGATTTTTTTTCACGGGCCAAAGCTCTGAATACACAATCACGTCATATTTACTAGCGAACAATTTCAGCGCGACATTGAAAAATATTAAAACCGACCTTCGAAAAAAGAGCACAATTGACGAACGAAATTTCTGCCCGCGAACGAATTAAAATGTAACCATGAATCATGTTTATACTAAACAAGGGTCCTTAATAAGAACCCCTATCTGAACAAAGGTTCATACTTACCCGAACGAACACAAATCCTTTCGAAAGATATAATTAACTCACACACCACAAGAGATTCCAATGTCACTGCACTGAAAATACTAGTCGTCACTCGCTACAGATAATGCACTAACAATCCTATTTTCGTAAACGAACTTCGGCGCGACGAGCGCACGTCCACCCCCTACGACAGTCAACGCGGCACTGTTTAATTTTGAGTTGCATGTCATGGAAGTAAAGATTCGGCGGCGGTTCATCCAAGCAGCAAGCTTGCTGAAGCATAAACAAAATAGCTTTAAATCGGAGGTGGGTCTTATTAGTATAATGACCGTCTATCGCGTAATACCTTTGATGTTAGAACCATAGAGGTCATGGAGTTTACTCTATTTCAGGCAGAATACCGCTAGGTCCTGCTTGCTTCACGTCTATTTGGATAGAGTTCGTTGATCGGCAATGAAAATTTTATTGCATCGCGTTAAAATTAACAGTGCGGTTGGCTTAGGCGTAAGCTTTTCCGGTGTATCTTAATTTCCTTTCGGGAAATTCGTACTTAATTACTAGTTCGTCGCCCATAAATGAAGATCGGCAACGAGTAATCGTTAAAGTTAAATAATAATATCGTAGTAGTGAGAACAAAAATGGCCTTAAGTTAAATGTCCTACAGTTACAGGAATAATCCTATGGCCAATAATATCCCCGCCAAAATAGTCTTTGACAGGATGCAATCATTGTAATCCTGTTTTTAAGTAACGGTGACAGGCCGGGTATCCTCTTCTTTGAAACAGAATCGCTAATGCAATTAGTTATGAACTGCTACCCATCTAACGTTCAACATATTAATAATGCATATTACAATATGTATAGGGGTAACCCATATAGCCATCTGATCCTGAGCGAAGCATAGCATTTGCTTATAAAACAAGGCATTTGGAATAACTCTCAGTATAAACAACTTGCAGTGGCAAGGAGCAGGCCACGTCACTCATGACTGGTGGTGACCATGACTCGGTAAAAACTGCATAGGTCGCCCTCCTACCAGGTTGTCTGACGATCTGAAGAAGAAATTGGGGATGCAATTGGATTCAAAAGGCCAGAAACGGGAAGAGTGGCGCCTATTAGGCCAGTGTGTGTGTCTGTGTATGTGTGTAGTCTGTACCGCAAAAATCTGCGTTGGCGGCACCGCAGAT
>DWEO01000125.1:0-11660 GCA_018245995.1 Pyrrhopyge telassa croceimargo
TGGCGATTATATTCGAGATACGTGAGTAAATAACACACCCACGTTAATAAAACGCTTCGAGAGAATAGAAATCAAGACTGGAGCTGTTGAACATAAAACTACTGGGCCCCAAGTGATCGAAGGGCCTTGATTGTAACAGAGAATTAAAAGACACATTTGTTCATTTCAGTAAGGTAAGGCAGACATTTTCATTTAAACGCAAAACATCCAGTGTCGGCTTAAGGGTGTTGTCCCATTTTTAACGTTCGGAAAACGTTCGATACACAGAGGTGAGAATAAAATCTGCCGGACGATAGGATTAATAAATTTGTCTAGTGGAAACGCCACGCTTTCACCGTCCTCCCCATCCGCGTGTGTTTCCACATTTTTCACGCTATAAATCATATTTTTTCACCGGTGCCGGTGCTTTTTGCGCACGTCCTTTCGGTTTGCTCGAGCGTACTGTCATTTTTTTCATTCGGACACGGGAGTTTGCGCTTGCTGCTCGCTTTTGTTTTGTACAGCGAATTTATGATTAATATATACCGATGACGTAGCTAAGTTGAGTAACCCCGGGTCGTTTCCGTGGGCATTCATCTTACTTACTACCAACGGAGCGTACGAAGCGGACAACGTTATAAAGCTCATACGAACGATTTCAATAATGTATCTCCAATGTTATTATTGATTTGTGGTGGAATACTGGAGCATATTGCCAAATATTTTATCATACTAGGTTGACGTTGTTAGAAATAAACCAGGCGATTTTGGTACATAAATATCAAACCGAAAACTACATTTTTGCAGAGAATCACCGGGGTTAACAAATTCACGTGGCCCAAAGATCACAAAGAACTTGTTGAATCATCTTAACGCAGTAAATTTCAATTTGGCTACCTCAACGAGAACAATTTAATTTAATTGCCAAATCATTAAGTTAAGCACATAATATTAGCGGACACTAGCGCAGCCGTATTAATAATGCGGGGAACAAATAAACAAATCAATGGAACGTTTGACTTATGAAAAAAATGGTTGAGTGCCTACATTAATACGTGGCTATAAATTAAAGCGTGGCTTAAAATTAAGACAACAAGCCTCTTTAATCTACAATAAATGGTGGTCGTCGCTCCGAGACCGGTTCCGGTTGAGATGGAGGTGCAAAAGAAAAAAGTATAATCCGGTCCGGAGCGGGTCCAAAATATGATAGGCATCCATAATACAACATGGCCGCTAAGCTTATGTATAGATCCCTTTCACTCACGCACATTGCATATATGTCTGTTTCAGTTTATTAGGTTGACCACATGTGGAGTGGCCCGCTAAGCCTAACCTTGATATCATACTCTCAATTCTACGGGGTGTTGAAATTTTATGTCGCGTAGACTTGTTTATTAGCCAACGTTATATTTTGTACTCATTTTAATTTTTTAATAAGGAAAATTTCTTATTTTATGATATAGGCCAATTTAAGCCAGTCAGCTACTCATTACCTGGTACAATTATCGTAGCACTTAAAAAAAAAAATAAGAAAAAATTCACTGATTTTACAAATATTGTGCTGAAATCATATCGATTAAATTATCCTAAAAAATATATTCCTCAATGACCAAGTACAACAAACACCTATATACATAATCATATACCTAATTGATTACGCGTTCTTCAGTTTATAAACGCTTAGTTGAATTTAGTGAGGAATAGAATAGAGCAGTTAAAATTACATTCGGAGCGAGTGGATAAACATTTACATTAAGTACCCACGCCGTCGAAATATTACGTACACACGTACACCCTATATAGGCGTCGGACTAGCTGTCCCCTCCCGCCAGCGGCGCGCCAACCGAGTGCCGCGACCACAACATTCCACATTATTACCAACACCATCTTATAAATAAAACCGCTTACGAGCTGAGCCTACCTGGCCACAGATCTCACAAAAAAGTATAATGTAAGTAGGCATATCTACCTTGTTGACATCTCGACCGATACATAGATTTGTAGCCTCACGAAATATGTATGTAGGTGCCTCTTGTGTTTCTCCGTAGATGAATCTGTATTCTCTTCTAATATGTTTATTTCAATATTCTAATTTCGAATTTTTGGAACATCAATTTTATTAACATCTTGATTTCCGCAGTAATCTTTATATGTAAGTAGTTGTTTTACATATGAATATAATTACGCAATTTATCAATTTATACGTTAGACTTGATAACACCCGTGAAGTTCATTAACACTGATGTTTATCTTTCCTCCAAAATATAATTTACTTAAGTTTTTAAGCACTGTATTTTACACTTTTTGCGATATAGCACTAAACGTTTCACTGGTTTATTCCGTCACTTTTCATATATTTTTGATTAGGATTTAAAAATTATTTTCCTAGACTTGTCTGTTACATTTCAATTTCGCGCAAATACTGATCTTGCAGTTTGTTGCTTGTGAATTGTAATGAAAACGAAATGGTAACGTCCATTTGCGAATAATATTTAAATGAGGCTTCAATCTGCAGGTGGTCGATTGTTCTAGAACCTTTGTTTGGAAGTTTCCAATATTCTATTCAGTTCTTTGTGAGTCGGTGGTCACTTTCGCCTGCATTCTCGCAAATTTAGTAACACCTTAACTTTCAATTTCCTTTGTGAAGAATTGCATACAACTGACCTGTTAGCGGTGACTGCTTTGTTTTTGTATTTGTGGCCACTCACCCCTAAAGCTGTTATAAATCAGTAAACACTTTCTTTGAAAATTGACGTGAAAGGAGTAAAGAAAGTACCTGTTACAATTTTGCACGGGTTCAATATAATATATTATACGTGATTTTTATTGTTATTTGCAATTTCCTAAATGGCTGTGACTAATGTGATTTAACACCCAACGTTCAACATTATTTTAAAAGCCTTAAATATTTCCAAATGAGTTGTGATAGTGAAGAAATTCGTACAACCTGTTGCTTGTTTTGAATTGTTAAATTATGAATAAAATTTTAATCATCTAAACATTGTCGGTTACGGGTAGTTAGCATCATATGCATCTGTAATAAAATAATTATCATGTGAATGGTGGTAACATTTACGGTCTAAGCATATCAAGTATGTTATGTTGCGTATGCTATACCTATATTGTACATGTAGTGAAAAAAAATCGAATATAAAAGTACAAAATTGCTTATGACATACAAACATATCCTCACGCCAGATCTCTTACGAGGTAGGCAGAGAGCACCGAGTGCCAAATATCTCTATTCTTTCAAAACTGCCGTGCTTCTTCCATGTTCTCAAGCTTATGAATTCTTACAAATTCCGTTTTACGGGAATGACATATATTGTAGGTATTTATAATTTTTTCCGACACACGTAATGTTTTTAAGTCTACATAATCGTGCTAAACATTGACGGTAATGCTAAAAGCATCGAAGTGAACTATTGTCGCCACACAATCGACAATAGAACGTGTAGATTTTATCATTTGTATGTTATTATGATTGTCGCGCTCCTTTCTGCTAGTAACGCGTAACATATAGGTAAATCCTTGAGACATACATATTTTCGAAGCGCGATCATACTGTTTAAGCGCTATCATACTTTTCAACATAAGCTACCATAAACCTTTCTCTAACTTTGTAAGTCTTCACAAACATCGCAACCAATTATCATTAGCTATTACGTGTATACGTATGTTTTTAGTATATTAAAATTGAGTTTTTATCAAACAAACGGTACTTGTAAAAAGCTGTTACCTCACACGTCGTCAAACCGTTACAAGTTCACAGTTATGGTACATAAGTTTGAAATATCGGAGGATGCCACGCATTTGACCCGTAACGAGGGCAAAGAACAAAGCTCCTAATTCTATTGAAACACCATTATCTAATAACCTGATACATCATCCATCACCATGGCGTCCCACGTCCCCCACTCACTTCCATGTCATTAATCAGTATCTATAAATATTCTGTCGACATTTGTGTATCGAACTTCGGAGTTTTTTAAACCACCTAATAGCAGATTACTGTTATAGTCACAGAAAATATTCGGTTTTGTGTTTAAACTCATTTTATTTGTATTATAATTTAGAAAGAACATTCTAGCGACTTATTAATACACGTACCTATACATCGCACATATGAGTAAAATAAATATTACACTTGAAAAGTACTTCGTTAGTTTTTGTAAGGAGAACCTTGAACTCTTGCATATCTGTTGCAAGGTCGTTTCATTCATTTCTTTGTACAGAATCAAACATGATTTGCAGATTTTACAAGTATCGAACTATATCTCGTTCTATTCACAAAATTAACGCAGTAATTTTTCTTTCTTTACTTTAATAAAAGTAATGTGTCGATTCAATTACTAACTACGGCTCTTATTAATGTCACTGACATATTCTCTTCGCTAAGCATCTAGTAGAAAGTCAATCAATTGATCCTTTAAGATCAAGCAATCTCTAAATAAGTCACTTGTCACCAAACAGAAACCGTTAAACGACTAAGCCGGCTTACAAATTAATGCCGTGCATTTCTAAAAGCATTAACCGTAAGTGCCCGAACATAAAACTGATAGGTATGCAATATGTCCGAACGATCAATCTAAGAGTGATCCGTACAGATCGGTACAACTAACAATCAATATACAACACAGTTTTATACGCGCGATCGTTACCAAAATCGTTTTTTATTCGATCGCCGAACAAAAGTGAACGTATGATCAGTGTTATCAAATTTTAATTGTATGACCATTTTTTTTAAGTGCGTTTCAATAAATGTCTACCAAAATCAAGCCTATTTTTGCAACTTTTTTTAGTTGGTTTTTCAAATTTAAGTATATTAATTTTATTTACATTGTTTTACTATATACTTATTTCATGCATATATGGTTTATATATCTTATTGAAAATGTTTTATTGTATATCCTACGACATTACATTAGGTATCGTGATAACCAAAACAAACCTACAAACTGACAATGCTCCAATCATTCCCAGGAAGTGAGATTAGCATCGAGTCACTTAAGCATCTGACGTGAATAATTCTGTCCAATAATGCAGGGCTGCACTCCCCATGCATGCGGGTATTCCAACCATGTACTACGGCATGAAATCCTACTGTATAGTGACTATCGCATACCACGAATAGGGTGCCCAGATTGATAAGAGTGAACGGGACTGATTGTTACTAAAAGTACAAGGACGAAGAAGAAGAAGAAGGAAGTTTATAGAGGACGGTCACAATCGGTTTTGAAAAGACAAAGTTAACAAAGTTAGAATTATCAAATTAAAATCAATTTTTACATAATAACGATACACCGCTCGCACATTTTTCACATAAGAATATTGTACTGAGCAACAAATTGTTTCCGTTAATATCAAAGTGTGTTCACTTACAAAAAATTCAAGAAACATTGTAAAACTTTGACTTTTCAATCGTCTAAACAATTTTTTAGTTTTTTTTATTATTACTTTTGTTGTGTACCATTAGGTTTATGTACGACTCTAAATATGCAGGTGTCCAGGTGTAGAGTGCGCCCATGGCGGCCCTGAGCGCATACCGGTGGCGTGTTCCAGCGTGTTCTACGTCGACACCCATTTGTCAGCATCGATCGCACTCGCCATCAGTCCGCGCGTGCCCGGCCAGAGCGTTCGCACAATGTGTAATAGCTAATTAATTGCTCTATTTGATGTCTCTCCGTAATGCTTTGATGGAGAGCTCCGAGAAATGATCGCCGAACCGACTAATCTGTTTATAATTCTCAAGTTCACTTGCTGTTTAAAAAGAGGTTCTTATACTTTGAATCAAAAGCTTGTAAAAATTAAAGCAAATTTGAAAATTATGTCGGTTATTTATATAAGTATTTCGAATCATACTACATAAGTTATACTGTACATGACCCAAGTTTTTTTGGAAATGCGGATACGTTTTAACATGTTCAAATTTTCAAATGCCTTTATTATTCAGATATTAAATAGTTTAGTAGTTATTCAATAATTTTAATAGATACTGCTTTCCGGTTTTACATTCTAGACACAAATTAATCAATAAATTTAGCTTTAACCAATGTGACCGATGTAAGAAAATTAAATACTTTCCATGAAAAAGAACGTTCTATAAGTAATTCAATTAACAAAGTTTTGTAGGTGAATTCTTAAGAAAAACGGCTGAAGTTTCGATTAACAATAATGATGCCCAAATGTTTAAATCGATCAGAGCCAGGAGCGTAAGAATTTCAAGACTATTATACTTTGTTTGGAGTTAATTATTTAGAGTACCTACTTTAGAGATATTTCGCTATTTTTAAATTAAGGAAAAGTCTAAAAGACTAAATATATAATACTCACGTGTTTTAATGTACAGAAAGTGAATCTGTAGCGAACTTCAAAATGCTATTTTAAGGGCAAATCAACCAATAATAAAATACTTAATTTAATAGTTCAATTTGTAGGCTATTCATTGACTATTTTAGCACTGAGCAGCGATTGTTGAGTCCCAGTTTAAATAGTGTACTAAGCAGACACAACAAACTATATGGCGTTTTAAATTAAGCTTCAAACATAAATATACATAAATTTGTGACGGACGTTAGATTTCAATTCTAAAATATTGACATATCTGCTATAAAGTTACAGAGACCAGGAAAAAGTTTTTAAGACTACTTAATGTATGGTTTCATATAATTCCGCTTACTATTGAGATAAAAAAAACAAACTCCCGAACAGGTAGGCAGAGGACTGTAATACACTCCCACGTTTCACTAGTTAAGTTTACGTCCGAAAGAAATTTAAAAAAATTCTTTAAAATCTAACCTATTATTACCATTATTATTAGTTAATTTCTACTTGTTGAAATAGCATTTTCATGGTTAAGTTTTTTTCTCCTTGTTGTGTCTAGTGTTCTGTATGTTACCTATAACCGATGCTGATAAAATTGTGATTTTGCAAGGCATCCCAAAGATTTTATTTTAAGACATGATATACATACAAGTTCAAGGTTTTTAGTTTTATTTCGAATAACAAATTCTTTTAAGATGTATTCTGTTGTGCTAAATGAAAAAAATAAAATAATGCAATAGCAAAGTATAATGGTTTAGAAACAAATACCCAATATCTTACCCTATTCCATTAGACTTGTCATTCTCATATCTCCTTATTATGGGCACGTATCACACTCAGATTGGGCGTGGCGCGGATCGCATGATAATATTGAGTGGAAATTGTAAATTAATGATGGTAATCGTTTATTGCACTGCGATTCCGCTAGAAACATGATTGATATAAATTACCTACTTAATGTTCAATGAGAATGATTCATTCGTTCATTCGTGTTGCTTGTGATTTAGGATTTTAATTATTTCGACGTTCGATTTATCCATGCAACGGTTTTTTGCATTCTTTTTTTCAAATATCTAAAAACGTTTTTACCGTTCACTACAACGACTGATAGAACATAAATTTGAATTGCAATTTCAAGTAAATGTAGTCAGCTTCATATTAATTTCAAGAGAATATTGTTTTGTTTTTCTTTCTTTATTTATACAATAATTTTATCATTCGAAGTATTAGTTACTCCATAACTACGTATTAATTTACAATTCAACTTAATTCATGAGGTTTTACCTTTACCTTCATTATCATTTGTTGAAATGGTAATCGCAGTATCCGCAGAAGCTGTCTGAATGTTATCTTGAATGTGTCTAAGATGCGCAAAGAGCATTCTACTGATATAGCACGGAGTTTATAAAGCATGAAATTGTTCTTCACATTTCTTGTAGCATTGACAATTATTCCGTATTGTTATTATTATTACAATATTATTCTTTATATTACTTATTACGATGAGATTAAAGTTATTGAATAAATAATAATAACGACTGCTTCGTTGGTCGAATGGTTGCGAGCGCGACTGCCGATCGAGAGGTCCTGGGTTCGATACCTACATCGAGTACAATTAGATTTTTCTAATTTACATTTACTAATAGTGGCTCGGAGTCTAGATTAGTGCCCAATATATGGCAATAGGCTCACCACCTACTCCATAATACGACCTAAACGTAACTGGTGAAACGTGGGAGTGTAGTAATACACTCCTCTGCCTACCTTTTCAGGGATTACAGGCGTGAATTTACATTTTTTATTATTATTTTAGCTTCACGCCAGATCATTATAAATAAATAATGAAATAAGAGTATCCCTACATAAAGGTATGTACTTATATTTTCTGTTGATTTTTGAAGCTGCGTCTATGTAGGCGCACGGGCTGCGGGGCGCGCAATCAGTCTTATTCCGCGCGGACGCTTGTCGATTAGTCAATGCCGGCTGCAGAGACAACCCCCAACCGCCTCCCGGGGAACACTATCGATTCAGTAATCGATTTCACGTTCGTTCCTTCACTTGAACTGAGCATAAAATACTTCTCATTTCATATCAGAAGCTTGAAAATTAAACTTATGTACACATAGGTCAATTAACGTCCTATAAAATTATTTATAAAGTATAAATCGAGTATAAAATACATGAAACAATTTTTAGGACTAAGAGAGGTATGGTTTGTCTACGTTACCAGCTGATTGTTTGACCAACATCGATGTTTCGCATTCGGTACATGGTTCCGAAAAGATTCAATCAGTCTTATTGCGCGCGGTCGCGTGTCGATTAGTCAATGCCGGCTGCAGAGACAAACGCCCCCAAATGCCTCTTAGGTACATAATCGATTTCAGGTATATCATATTATGTAGGTACTTACTAAAGTTACTAATACATCCATGTAACTTAAAATAGTTGACTGTCTCGTTGTTTGTGTTGGTTGTAAGCGCGAGTGCCGATCGAGAGGTCCTGGGTTTAAATGCCGGGCCGGGTACCTACTATTAGATTTTCTAGTAGTGGCCATAATATCCATAATGGGACATATACGTAACTGCCTCCTCCTTCTCCTCCTCTGCCTACCTCTTCGGGGATTATAGACGTGATGGTACGTTTACGTTGATGCGTTAATTATATGGTAAATAACACCGCGTAGTCAAAATATGAAAAGTCCACTCGAAAAACTTGTTTTAGAGGTCACTGATCTGCGCCGGAACTCAACATGTATCCATTGCAATATTTAACATATAAAATTATGTTTTTCAAAGCTCGAGCTTATAATAATGTAAGTATTACATAAACACCGCAAAATTGAAGGCAGAGCGATGCTAAAACTAATTTCGATAATAAAGTTGTAAACTAAAATACTCGAGGTTAAATTGGCCAAGTCAACATAATCGGTTGTTCGTGTCCTAATCGAGGTAAACGCCTAAATAGCCCTTCAGCAAATTACCATTGTTGGACAAAACATCTCTTACAGGTAATGAAGATAATCTTGTAATAACACTGAAACCATGGCGGACGAGGACGCGAGCTTGTAACCGGACAAGGGTTGGGAATAACACTAACACTAACTTAGGATACAAAATTACGTGGACAAATAAATGTTGACTCTAATACAATAGGCACGAATATGCACAGTTAAAAACCATTTTCAAGTCATAAATATGACAACAAATGAGACTTTTTATGCCAAAACGCAGTCTTGATAATGTCATATCATAATATATCAGGCTTGGAATTAAGTACCTAATGTATTTTTTAAATAATAGTTACAACCCTGGTATGGTTAGCACTCTCTAGGATCTTCTTGGAGCTGAATACCTGGGGATTATAAGGAATTTTTGTGGCTTTCAAGTATTTTGAGTTTACTAAGCACTTAATAATAAGATACTTAAAAAAATATATATAGATACGACATTTTTTACTGGCGTGTATGCAATCAATAACGTGATTATCTGTCAGTAACATCTACGTCGCTGTCGACGAGATCGTTATTGGCATTTCCATCTGAACAAGTTTCTCCTACCCGCCTCCTATTTAATTTATCTATCCACAACACCTCACCTTTATCAAAATTCATTACCTGTATTTTATCCACGCGCCCGACTGTTATCGCGAGTTTTCTCACTGCGGCATTATAATGAAGAGTTTAAATTTAGGCGTAATGGTTGACCAATAAGATAAAAGCGAGAGAGGCTCAACGAACCTCGGCTTATTTGCTGACTGACTGGACCTTGACAGCTTAATAATAAAGGATACAATAGGTTGTAGCGAACGCAAACATAACTTAGTACGAACGTAATGACGGACGCATGGGCTGCGGCATACAAAGCAGTCGGCTACCAGAATAAAGTTATCTCGCGATATATCCCTGAATTAATGACCAACTCGTTACTTGTGTATTGAGATGTTTCGGATCGCGTTGATATGAAGTCGTCGAACTTTTCAAGTAAATAATGCAGCGAGCTTACTTAGCTACGTAATAAACATTGTGTAGGTATATATCATTGCTTGTTTTATACGTAATAAGTAAACCGTTTGCTACGTTGCCTATTTTAAATTTTTCTAACAGTATTCAGTTAACAGTAAATATTAATGATTAATGTTAAAAAATATTTAATATCGCAATAAATAAAAAAAAAATTAACATTTTTACGAATCAAATGATAACATGAGTACCTGGCCTCAATTTACGAAACATCTATATCTGCCACAGCGTGTAATTACAAGTATAATTTACTTGTGTTATAATATTTTAAACACAGCCTTTTCCTGCTCAACTGAAGTTACAATGATATCGAAGTACCGACGACAATTCATAATGCAGTCGGGTATTATCTAAGTGCGATTGGTCGCACCGGGCGCATGACAAGGTGATAGAGTTCAGCGACGGCCAGTAAAAGCTTTAATACCTTCGAACCACAGTATATAGAAACATGGACACCGTTAATGTTTTTCACATCATTTAGTAGTTGAGCAATTGCTCAGTTTATTTCAAACATGTAAAGAATCTTTAGCGTTGCAATATTACATTATTTACTACTTGAACAAGACAATGCTTTTATATAACGCTTCCACTTATATAGCTGTTTCAAATACATATCATTATCATTAATATATCATCAAGCTTAATTCTTTATGGGTTAGCACATAGTACTGAGTGCCAAACCTCCCTAGCCTCATAGACCTGTCGTCCCTTTTTCCACATTCATCACAATCTTGATACATGTACGCGGGTTTCAAAGACTTTAGACTCTCCCATCAGCCGGAATCGAACTTATTTGGTTAAGATAGGTGAGTCTTGGTCTCCCTCCGCATCCATCAACATTTTCATTACAAATGTGCTTTGTCATTCTTTTATCAGAGACACATATGTACTTCAATTGGTCAATGTTCCTTACTACCTCTTGAAGTAAGATTGAAAGACTGTGTGACACTGGAGTTTCCCTGCCGATAACACATGTCTACACAATCTCATATATACATACAAATTCTCACGCCAGGTCCCTTACGGGGTAGGCAGAGAGCACGGAGAGCCAAATATCTCTATCCTTACAAACAATGCAATGCAATTTATGCAATCTCAATCGAAGTTTTGTCAATTTCCAGGCTCTTAAAGGGTTTTCATATCAAATCAGGTGTAATACAATATTAATAAACCGTTCAACTCAGAAACATAATCAGTTAATAACATGCTTTAGAATTAATACAAAGTTGATATAAATCGTTGTATGAATGCATTTGATATTTATACATCATATAGGTAGGTACCTACTATTATTTTTACATCGTTACATATATAACATTAATTTTTTGTAAACGTAAAT
>DWEO01000126.1:0-11656 GCA_018245995.1 Pyrrhopyge telassa croceimargo
TCATGAAAACTTCAGAAAACGTATGCAGCAGTGTGTGGATAGCGAAGGTGACATTTGCCAGATACACTATTTAAAACCATGTAATTTAAAAATTCCATTACTGTTCAGTATAATTAAAATATAAATTTTTTTTTTTTTAATAATCATAATTTTTTTATTTCATTCCCAAATCAGCAAATTACCGCGCTCCACCCTGTAGAAATTAGAAAGGTGACCTTTCCATTCTTTTACAGAGATGATCAAGTATTCGTTAAAGATTTTCCTTTGCCCGTCCTTTAAATAAATTACTTTAAAAAATGTAAAACAGCTGACGTTCCACAATGAATCAATGATAATAAATGTCAATAATCAAATGTTTCAGGAATCAGGACCATTAATTGAGGTTATGTTATTAATTATTTAGCATTGTCAAAAAGCTTGTCATTTTCCCAGTTTTTTTAGTTTGATGACGATGAAATCGCAGGTTATAATGTCAATTGTCAATACAATCGTCTGATAAGCGCCGATGTGCCGCGCGTAGATAAATGTGATGTTTATAAGTGAGAATAAATGTAGTTGCTCATGCCAGTCATGCCTCATCTCACAGTAGGTCATGTTTTTGCGACGTAATACCACTCTCATGGTCGTAATTTGAGTCTGTCCAACTACGACGATCAGTGTGCAGATGTTCAACATCAGATATCGTTGTAAATTAGTGGTTCCCGTAGTAATAAAAGTTGTTATAAGAATGTCGTCCTCTAACTCATACGCAGTATGTATTTATTCTATTTAATAATCGATTTTATTTATTGCACAAGTTAGATAAATTCCATCTAACGATTTCACACATTACCGTTTCATTCATCATAGTTCTGATAAACTTTCTAATTCTTGATTAGTTAAATATGTAGTGACTGATCTGGATTCTGTAGTTATCAGTTTGAATGATGACTTTTATCTTAGTATGTTGTATAATAAACAAATAGTGGGTTAATAATGGGAAGTACCTAATATTTTTAGTTATTGATGTTAGTACACATTTACAAATTAGACTACTTTTCTTGAATTGTGCTATGGTGTCTATGAACAAATTTTATTTTTTGTAGACACCATTACAGAAGCAATGTAATGAATTAATGAATGTAGACATGCTACACCTTGCACGAAATATCTTTGCTGTTGTCTTTATTACTTAATAAGTATTATTCAACAGCCCTTAATTTGTTTTTAATTTAAGGAAGTTTAAATGTTTCAGATGTTAACGTGCCTTAAATATCTTCTGTTAAGCCATAAACCCAATGTCACGCCTTTACTTTCTCTAAGGGTAGGAAGAGGAGTATGGCTATATTTAAATAATTTTCTGCTACTGTAGTCACATATATATTATTACTATTGAGATATATATTATTACTATGAGAAGTATTCAAATATTTCATGGCCATTTTGTTAATATACAGAAGAAAATAATCTTGAGCTTCCTATTAGATTATAACTTAATATTATGCTTGTATTTCCCTAAAAGGTTAGGCCGAACAGTGTAGTACCCTCTTGCATCTCATCGTTTATGTTCCAGGTTGTACCAAATAGCTCATTTGATAATATTCATTCGATGTAGAAAATGCATGTTTGCATTTAATTCCAGGATGCTGTACACTTGTTAAACTTATTGCAGTCAAATAAATCGGTTTTGGAGCAAGCGCATCGAGATAGGTTGACTGGCAAGGTGAATGAATTTATTTATTAAAGATTAGGTCTATTGTTTTTTTTTGCAAACTAGTAGAATGGTCACAAATGACCACCTGTTGTCAACAGACATCTGTAACTAACTATGAAAAGGTCTGGACAGGTAGAAATAGAGCTACTAGTATCAGTAATTCAGTTAGTATCCATCATACCTAATACATTCATGTTAATTAGAATTCAAACAATCTCTTGTTCTACACACCTGATGACATTGCACTTAAGATTCTACACCCAAAAAATCAATAGTATTAATTGTGTACTATAATTACTTGTACACATTTGATGACATATACATATATGTAAAAATCTGTGATTTAATATCTTACCTATTTGTAGGTAAATTATTAAATATAGGTAAAGTAGATAAGATATTAATTCATACAGATATTGAGTAGCAATGTGGTTCTAAAAACATTGCTGTTCATTTAGTGATATTCATCTCTTGTATCATATAAATCTTATTTATGTGTTTGGATTTTTACACTGTCATTTCAAAGTAGAAAAGAGTGTATCGGTGGTTTTGCTTTGCTAAATTGTATACGTGAATGTGTTTTTTCCACTTTGTACTGGCTACTCGCATTGCTATTGGGGAAGAGAGTGCATATAGTCTGTCATGCCTAGTATTCACTGGTGAAGTCATTGCATGGCAGTTAATGAACAAATCCAAAGTTTTTGTGACTATCCTCAAACTCTAGCAACAAGGTTTTGCAATACTGACCGTTGTTAGGAGCAATTGCATAGCCTAGTGCAGTTAGTAATCACTAATGACTAGTTAATGTGCTTCTGAGTACTTTAGGATATTAAATGTATAAAATAATATGTTGTCTATATCATACCAAAAGGACACTTCAATAAAAAAACATACAAATCTCCCACTTAATTACAGAAATGTACAAATATACAGGATATGGAAAAGTATCTATTAAGGACAGGAATCGGTATGTCTACTCTAGACCAATTATCGGTCATACATGTAGCTGGCACCAAAGGGAAGGTGAGATTTAATAATTAATGATGATTAAAACACTTTGTCCTTACAAATAATTTTATAAGCAAGACATTTATAATCAAAATTGATATCAATGATAGCCTAGTGGTTTGAAATCCATCCTTTCACTTTGGGGGCCTGGGTTCAAATCCTAGTGTGCACCTCTTTACAAAATGTACATTTTAATATCAAATATCACTATCACTAAATAAGGCCTTAACTCTCTAATTCTGAGTGAAGACCCATATCCAGCAATGGGACAATAGAAATGGTCTGGAGTAATATTTCCAATCCGCTAACTTTATCACCATAATGAACCCTTTTATCGTTCAGCTTCTGGACGTTGGTCTCCACTCCAAATGAGAAGGGTTAAAGACATAGTTGCCACACACAAATGTTAGTTGGCACACATTCATTGTACAGAATTTCATAGTATGATTGTTATAAAACAAATATTTGTCTAAATCTCTGTATCTTTGCTGTTTTTACCAGTTATATACATTAACAATATTATCTGTATTTTTAAGCAACGCAAGGCAACGTGACACAAACCATATAAGTATTTCGAGTTTTTGTAACACTGGTGTGTTAAGTCTGCAAACTTGCATTTTGACAGTATACTAGACTATGGCCTTAACCTTTCACATTCTGTGTAGCAACCCATATAAATAAATGGATTGATGACAGCATATGATTAGCATCATAAAATTTATTTTTGTGTAGTAGGATGTAATGTAAATGTTATTAAATCATTATTGTTATTATACTATCACGCCAGGACCCAGGTCGGGTAGAAGGTAGGCAGAAAACACTGGCGCTCTCTGCCTATTTCGCAAATGTTATAAAATGCTTTGATTTCACGGTGTAGGGTTCAACGAGTGCCATGTGCGAGTCGATCTTGCGTCGCCATGGTTACCGCACCGGGTTCTACCTGTCGCCGCACCTGGTGGCCGTGCGCGAGCGCATCCAACTGAACGGCGCGATGCTCAGCGAGCGACGGTTCGCTGAACATTTCCATCGTGTGTACAACTCGCTGTACAAGACTCGGGTGAGTCTAAATAAATAAGATTGACATTACTGCTATTCGTTGTTTCATCTCATCATCAGCCTGTCTTTTATGTCCACTGCTTGACATAGGCCCTTTGGGGATTATTGACCGTAATCCCCATGCTGGGCATACGGGTTGGGACCGCAGAGCATAGCTTCTTGTACCGCCTACGCTGCTGACCGTCTGTTAACGAATATAACTCTTTTCCATACTACTTCAAGTCTGGAGTAATGGCCGTGCTGAATTGAAGTAATTTCAGCAGCTTCACGATGCCTTGGAAATTTCAAGTGGGGAATATTATTATAACGGTCGTATAATTAAAACTACAAAGCAAAATCGACTTTAACCATATGTGCATTAACGTTTTATATTCGTTACCAATAGAATTGTTTCAGGCGTACAACGGTGACATGCCCAAATACTTCGCGTTCTTGACCGCATTGGCGTATAACGTTTTTCTCCTAGAGAAAGTAGATGTCGCTATTGTTGAGGTCGGCATCGGCGGCACGGTCGATTACACAAATGTTATTAGGTAAACTGCTTTTTCTTCACTTTTAGTGTATTAATATTACTATTTTACATACCCAGGGTTTACTGGCAGAAAGTGCCACAGACTTATTATTATTACCAAGTTCGCTTATTTTTGCAACTTTATTAAGAAAGTATCACAATAAAGACATTATCGTTAGGCTTTATATGACCTGTGTATCATCATTAGCTTGTTCCAGCCTCCCCTAATGGGATTTTGCCCATAACATACCCTTATACATAATATTCTGGCTTATTATTTCGTCTGGTCATCATAACCCAGGGTTTGTCTGATTGGGCATGTAATGGATATCTGTAATCTTGGTCCAAAACATATTTTTAATGAAATAGCAATTCAGTAAAATATTTTACAGTTTTGGAAACATGGTTAGTATAATGTTTAACTACAATGTTACTTTTTAGGAAAGTCCCAGTAGTCGGCATTACATCGTTAGGCTTGGACCACACGACGATACTGGGGAACACGCTGCCAGAGATAGCGGCCGCGAAGGCCGGTATAATGAAGCCTAGTTGCGCGGCCTACACTGTGCCACAACCGCCGGACGCTATGGCGGTGCTTAAAAAAGTCGCGGCGGATACTAAGGTAATTTAAAGCAAAATATACTACGATCAGTATGATATTTTCGAGTTTCGGGTCGTTTGTGTATATTATATTATTCATATTGACTCGTTGGATATTCTGAAAATATTTTAAACGGAGTTTTTATTTCAAACAATAATCATCATTGATGACTATAGATTAAAATTCTAATATCCTCGCATCTCTTTCTAGTGTACGTTGACTGTGGCACCAGACTTCGATGCGTATAAATTTTCAAATGGAACAAAAATACTGCACATAGACATAGACGCTTACAAGATGAATGCGTCGCTCTCCGTACAGTTGGCACATGCTTGGATGAGAGTAGCTAAATATAGCAAAAGAACTAGTGAGAATGAGATAATAAATGGTAGTAATATTAGCAATGGACCAGCTGGTATCGACCAAGATAACGGTTGTAATATAGTTACGACATTGCCATATGAAACGACACAAGGTATGAAGAGTTGCCGATGGCCGGGCAGGTATCAGGTGATCCGAACAGACAGCACTCATTGTTATTTGGATGGAGCGCACACCAAGGAGTCAATGGAAATTTGCGCTGAATGGTTCCAGGAGAATAATAGGTGGGTAGCGTGTTATTTTTTTCAGGAACTGGCGTGGTCTGTCAAGAATAAGTTGCGTCACTGTTAAAAATGATGACGTAACATTGAACAACGGCGAACGACTGAAAAACATTTATCGACTGAACAACAATGACGGAGAGCCGATTAGTACTATTCCGTTGTAATCGTGAACCGTCAAACTTTATCACTATGTAAATACATATAATAAAATTGGTTGGTTGGTTGCAAGCGCGAATACCGATCGGGAGGTCATGGGTTCAAATCCCGGGTCGAGTGCTGTTGGATTTTTCTAACTTGAAATTTCTAGTAGTGGCTTGGAGTCTGTATTTGTTCCTGGTATGGCAATAGACTTACCATCTATTCCATGATGAGACTTAGACGTAACTGGTGAAACATGGGAGTGTACTACACTCCTCTGCTTACCTCTTTGGGGAGTACAGGCGTGATGTTACGTTATGATTATGTGAACGAGTTCCAAACTGTAAACCCAGCATGGGAATTATGGGCAAATCCCTTTGGGGAGGCCTTTTCACTATTAGAATGATAATGATAAACATGTGAACCTTGTATAAAGCAACTGTGTGTTATATTGGATACTATAAAACGTGACATCACGGCTGTAATCCCTGAAGAGGTAGGTAGAGGAGTGTAGTACTAAACTCCCACATTTCACCAGTTACGTTTAGGTCCCATTATGGGGTAGGTGGTGAGCCTATTGCTATTTATCGGGTACAACTCCAGACTCCGAGCCACTACTAGAAAATCGACAAAGAAGTTGGATACTATAATTACGTCAGATAGGATATCGTAATACTTTACATATTATTGTGTAAACAATAAAGAGTTTTCTATTCTATTCTATACATATATGTTTATGATTTAATCCATGTTTATGATTTAATCCATGTTTATGATTTAATCCACATATATGATTTAATCTATGTTTAAGTATTAAACAAACATAGCATAGGATGCCTACTAGGTGGAGTGACAATATACACAAACGGGCTGGTAGTGGTTGGATACTAAGAGCTAAAGATCGATCTCAGTGGCATGCTATTGGAGAGACCTGTGTTCAGCAGTGGACAAAATAGGCTAATGATGATGATGATGATACATAGAAATGATACATGAAAAGTGGGGTTGGAATTTATATTATTACTAGTATCACATATTTGACATACATATATTTCACCATTAATATTAAATAAATTAAAGATATTTTAAGCAAAAGCTTTTTTATAAAGGTAATTGCTCACTCCTGTGCTCACTACACTGTACATTATTGAACTCACACAAGTCTGCCATTTGAATACAATTACTCTATGGTTAGATGTGTATCATTTGAATCCAGCATTCTATCAATATCTGTTAGCCAAGATATCAGTCTGTCCACATAACCTCCATCTTGCTTGTAACTTAAAAGCAGCAGTTGCATATGCTGAAAACCAGTTGGCTGTTCTAATAAGTATTCAAGTCTTCTGTCTCTTATCGATAACAGTTTGATGAATATAATTGCAATAAGATTCCACTGGATTGGTTTAAACATAACATTTGTAGCTTTTAGTTTGAATGTGTTTACAAGCAACCGAATGTCTGCACTAACAGTCAATGTGGACAAGCCGAGGGACCTCAACAAATCTGGCAGCACCTTGTTTAGGTGTTGACATACGATTCGTCTACGCAATGCATTTTGAGCATTCTTATCAACTAGTGGCAATTGGGTTGGGTTCTCAATTTCCTCAGAATTTACTTTAAAAATTTCAGGATCTGGCTCTGATATTTCAGTTTTGGCAGCATAAAAAGCTCTCACTTTTAATTCTATTTTTTTACTCTCCTCCTGCAATATTGAATAATCTGGCAATGGCTTCATCTCCCTTTTTGTGGTTTGTGCATCTTGTTTTCTATCTTCCAACTCTAAAATGTTCAGTTTACGACACAATGCTATATATTGATCATAAGTATTTAATGTGGCTACACTCTTGGCATAGTTATTCATGTACTCCTTTATACATTCTCCTTTGTCAGTGACCATTTCTTTGACTCTCTCTTCACCAAATAAAAAAAGCAATGTGTCTAATGTGAACCATTCTGCGAGACATTTTTCAACTTCAATTGTTATCACTGTTATAGATGGTTGCTTCTTATGTGGTAATTTTTTACAAGAGTCCTTTGTTTTATTTGTTACAGGATTATGAGATTCCGCTATCATTATTGGATCTTGTGTTCGTGTAGGCTTCTCGATAATCTCTCCCACTATGTTAAGTGGGTTGGGAATTGGCTTTTTAGTTTGTTCTTTCATAGTCACTGATGATTCTATATTATACGATGGGGTTTTTACATTGCACTTTTCGTTGATACTAGTTTTTGTGTCATGTTTATTAATAATTTGATTGTCACTTGTTTCATATATATTGTCACCATCAGCATTTTCTTTTTCTATATTACCTTCAACGACATTTTCTTTGCTCATGATGTTGTTACAATGTAGAGGTTCCACTGCACTTATTTCATTTAAACTTGCACTAGCAAAATCATTAATAGATGTGTAGATTTGTCTCTCCCTTTTGATATCAATCCTTTCTATTAAATTGAAATCAATTTCTTGTCCCATGCTGCCCGCTGAATCCATAGGCAATAAACATATCTTAGGAATTTCTTCATACTCTCTGAACCACAGTGGACTAGTGAGCATCTGTTTCTTGACATGCATAGCAGATTTGTAACAGCCGTTGCTGCAGAAATTCTTTCTAGTTGTTATGTCGTAAACTTTATTTGTTCTGAGCGATATTCGATATTTCTGCTTGGGTATATCTTTTTCTGACAGTGTTTGGTGGCAAAGAGGATACCCACACAGGTGCACTAATGATCGCTCCTCGATTACATCGTCGAAATGACTCTGGTTGATATCCAGCAAGCACTTTATAAAGAAATCCTCTGTAACACATTTCTCGATCAAATTCTCGACAATGGTTTGCGCTTTCGCGTTACACTCTCGTTTCTTAAGTATCGCCTGACGTATCTGTTCCTTTGACAATTCTTCTATTTTCGATGGCTTCTTTTTAAGTTCTCTTTTCGGTTTATCCATATTTCTGTATTATTTTGTGATCAACTTAAAGTTTATTTAATACATAACCTATTATTTGGATTTATGTCAATAGAATGTCAAATAAGTTTGACGTCGTCTTTGAAACTGTTTACGAATCTAGTTGGCATTGTCGCAATCTATGGTATTTAAGAAAACCAAAAACAATATCAATGATACATTACTTTATGTAATATGAACTATGATTTCCAGGATTTACAAGCTAAATTAATGTCAGGACCCGTACAGAGTAAGCAAAGAGTACCGATTATTTATGTATCATAATCATCAGCTTATCTCGGTTCACTGCTGGGGTTATGCTTCCCTCAAAGAGCAATATCGCGTCTTTTTTTCGGTTTGCCACATCCTG
Organism: Pyrrhopyge telassa croceimargo; assembly: GCA_018245995.1. Lineage (NCBI taxonomy): Eukaryota > Metazoa > Arthropoda > Insecta > Lepidoptera > Hesperiidae > Pyrrhopyge > Pyrrhopyge telassa. The sequence continues at coordinate 8,930 of DWEO01000126.1, forward strand.
CCTCACCCTGGAGCCTTTTACAGCAGATCGTTATCCTACCTGACCGGAGGGCTGTATTTATTTATTTTTGTATTATGAGTTTAATTAGCTTTAGCGCGCTTTTTCTTTTTTGCAGAGATCGTGACAAAGTTTTAATATTCAGTGCAACAGGTGATCGAGATGTAGAAGTTCTTTTAAGGCCTTTGAGAAATATTAAGTTTGAAAAAATATGTTTTGTTATTCCAACTGCTTACAAGGACGTCAATAAGGACCAAGATAATTATTCTTCTATAGAGCAAAAAGATTTAATTGCGAAATGTCACAATAATGCAAATATTTGGAAGAATAATGATATTTCAGGCCGCAGTAAAATTTTCGTTATGGAATGTGTATCGGATGCTATAATTAGCATTCAAAACGAAGTTGGAGTATCAGTTTTAATTACAGGCTCTTTACATTTAGTTGGTGCAACGCTTTCTATCATAAATCCTAATTTGAATTGGGACTGAATTTATTGTACTTATAATTTTTCATACAACATGTGATGATTTCTCGTTTAAGTGTGTAAGATTATTTTTATACTTTATGTAATAAAGAAATATATTTTACAGGGTTTTTCATTTTGTGATGCCATTAAACGATTAACTAAAGTACAATTGTTAAAATACTAACCTAATTTGTAGAATACCTAGTTAATTTTATTATATAAGCTGCTTCTTGAAACTGATTTGCATCAAAGATCTATCATTTCGTGTGACTAAATTAACCAACGTTATATATTATTCTCACATATATAAATATTACTTGCCTGCGTAAACACGTATTTGAAAGTTGTCAATCTGTTTTTTCTAATAGTTTCAAGACTACATTTGCCATCATTATTGGCACTGCGAGAAAGCAATACCCTAGTTATTCTAACTCTTTAATAAGTTTGACTAAAATTGTTCTAGTGAACGAAATTGAATGGTTTCCACAATCACAACGCTGATATGGATTATAGGATTTTTTATTATAATATTCATAATTGTTAAGTTACTGGTCGACTAATAAACCAATCCATCTTTGTAAATGTGTACTACTTACTGACAATAACAAACTTGACGTTATGTCAATGTTACGATAACAGCTGTGTCAATTTAGTTTTCTACTGTCCTTTTGTTTCCTTTCTCTTTTATTTGCATTTTAAATGAAAATTGTTCTTTAACATTTTTCTTTTCAAAATTATGAACGTAATAAAGGTATTTTAAGTGATAATTTTAAATTATTAAGTGTTGCAATTGTTATCAATTTAGTCAATCAATGTCATTGGACTATTTCTAAATTATTTACTTTCCAATTGAATTATCGCCGTGATAAGGATGTAGGTCCTTATGATATAGGAGGTTACTGGATATGGAACGCAGGCGGGCAAAAAGCGTCGTATTCGCTGCTATTAGTTAAAAGGTAAGAACTGATTTTTATAATTAAATCTAAGAATATTTAATTATATATTGAACTTTTTAATGTGCAGACTATGTGCACGAACGGAAAGTACACAGAAAGTAAAGAATGAGATAAATATTGTACCCACAAATATTTGATTGTCAATATTATTTGTGTTTTTCAAATAATTTTTTTGAGTTTTTCAATATTTTTTTACGACATATGAACATTCAGCCAAAGATTAATTCACCCATTTTTTAATGTAATAAAATTAGAAAACTGACATGCCAGCCACTTTATATTGTATATTTGCGTCGAATTGGAATTAGTACTCAGTAATCATGAAACTTTTAATTTGAGCTGTGTTATCTATGTGGTAAAAGTAAGTTATTGTTTTCCTTGGTAGTTTCCTTTTTAAGCAATTTATTAATTCATTATAATTAATTGGGGGCCATTATAATGGAAATTGTCAGGAAGGTGTAGTTGGTGAATGGCTTTACCTGTTTCTGTATGTTGAGATTAATTTACATGATCACTATTTTTATAAAATACACTGTTTAGGTGGTTTATTTTAGCCAAGTTCTATTAATAGCATTACTGGACCCTGAATTTCTTATCAGGCTGTTTGGTTTTCACTTAGCAGAAAAGACAATATTAACACGAGAGCAGTTTACAAATATGTAATATGAAATTATTCTAAATATTTATCAATGGATGTCATATTGGAAATGTAAGAAAATCTTCAGCCAAATTCATACCTGACCTGAACTAGGAATAAAATCTAAATGATCACTTTAATTTTACTCCATATATAATTTCTTTTCTAATTCATTGACTTCAGTGATGTTATGGTTTATAACTTTATAGTATAGTAATGGCAAAATGAAAATAATCAGTTAATGTCTAATTTAAATATCTGTTATATAAAAATAATCAGTTCATGTCTAATTTTAATATCCATATGTCACTAGGCTGTAGTCTATAAGTTTGGCATAGAGAATTAATTGGAGTTAACATGTTTACATTTTCTTATTTGGTAAAAAATAAGTTTGAATTGTTACCAGATACAACAATGGTGAGGATAGTTCAATACTTTGCCTTTACATCGTCAATATTGTAAAGTCATGTAAATATCTGTGTCTAATTTTATGCTATGGCAAACAGCCAACATTGGCTGTTTTTTTAACAAGATAGTGCCATGTCTGAAGTTGCTATGTACCTGCATGTTTATTTGAGCTTAAAGTAACTTAAAAAAAAAAAGTAACTTCACGCCTGTAATCCCCGAAGGGGTAGGCAGAGGAGTGTATTACTACACTCCCACGTTTC
>DWEO01000127.1:0-11656 GCA_018245995.1 Pyrrhopyge telassa croceimargo
CTCTCTTTCTGTTTACTGTTTAGTCATGTTCCGCATACTTATAACACTTTAGGAGAAAACACGTTTTTTGTCTATTGTAATTGAATCACAGCGCACACGCACCGTATCGATAATAATTTTCGCAGAACCCGGTAAAAGGCGAGCTCGTGCTTGCCGCCTAAGGCAATTGTCTCCCAACTGGCGGCCATTTGCGGGCGCTCGCCAATGAGCATTGTTGTTAACGAGCCCCCGGGGCCGCTTGCAATCTGTCCTCATCAACACTTCCTGGAACATTCCAGACAGTTCTCGAAACGTTTACACATCTGACAGAAAATTCACGAAACATTTGCATATCCAATTGCATTTCTTACGAACGGTTTCGGTTGGACTGGAAACCACCTGTTAACGTTTAGGAGTCCAACAGTCTTTAGTAGTTTAACCTGTGATCTAACAGTAAACACTGTTACAAGTTTTGCAGAAAAGATTAGAAATTGTAAGGTTCTGTAGGGCCTCTTGTTGCTCGCATGAGTGCCGGTTTGGCTATCCTATTCTATATAACATGTCTATGATACCAAGCTGAATATCGATTCTGGTGAAAATGTCTTATAAATTAATACAGTACTGAATTCTTAGTAGCTCGAATTGTAGCCTTTCACTTCAGGATGTAGAATTCTAATCGTGGCATGGACCTCCGATTGTTAATAGTTATGTGCTTTTACATAGGTATATGATTGTCTCTTAATATGTCAGTAATAGATATAGAAGCGAGAGAATCTACAGGTGGTAGTATAAATCTGGACTCAAATGTAATCGGCTAAACACCTTGTTTGGGGTACTCCCTGTGACAGACTTGTGTCCAGAGTTGGTACAATAAAGACCAATGGATAAGGAAGATGATGATGATGATGGATGGTGATATTTCAATGAGATTATCAGTGTATTACCAACGATAAAACTATCTTAAAAAAAATATTCCCATTCCATTTTTATTAAATTCACAGACATATTTGCTTATGAATGAAAGTTGAAAATATTCGTCATTCTATCCACAAAGCTGGTCAATGTAATGTTTGATTTCGAGATGTTTGTTTAAACTGTTCAATACCCAAAATCCTCTATTGACGCTGGAGCATACGAATTGGATATGGTGCTAGGTTTACCATCGATTCAGGAACTATGGGATAGTTTTGATATTGAATAGGTCTTTGAGTTATTGTTCGAGTGGTTGCGAGCGAGACAGCCGATCGTGAGGTCCTGGGTGCAAATCTCGGGTACTATGGGATATTTGTAACTCAAATTTCTAGTTAAGATGTCTAGTAGTGGCTTGGAGAGTGGTAGTGCCCAGTGTTTGGCAATTGACTCATCACCTATTCCATAATGGGACGTAAACATAACTGGTGAAACGTGGGAGTGTACTACACTTTTCTACTTACCTCTTCTATATTAATATGTTCTGCGTAAATTGTATGCCAATTAAAACACCTATAGGTATCTATTTAATTTTGTTATTATTGCTATTACTCAAACGCTGAATCGTAATATTAATTTTAAAAATCTAAACATGAATACTGTGTTAGTTACGACACATAATGGCCTGCTGTAAAGCTCGCTTACATATTAAATTCAAAAAATGACATTGACATACGAATCAGATAAGTTTCGCCATACGTTGAATCATTAACACTATGACTATCATTTTTATTTCGACACAGTGGAAACTATTGATCATTATTTTAGTATTTTTGTTAAATTAAAGATTTAAAAACCAGTTTTTTTTATAATAATAACAAAAATATCCTATTTACGTTTTATTTAAAGTAACGAGTGGCTTTGACTATATATATTTATCTTGGTAATCCGTCTGTTGATATTATTTGTTGGCGTATTTATTTGTGTCCATTAAAAGCGCAAAGAGGGCTCTCATTCAAAGCCGGCAATGCATTTGCAACTCGTCAGGTACTGGACATGTCTGTAGGCGAAGGCGCTCACTTACAATCAGGGGCGCGTCTGCCTAATTGTCAGGCTTAAAAAGATAAAAAAATGTCCTAAGAATTCCTAAAGCATGGTGACGCTACGCGCCTCGCGGTGGCTATGGCGACCAGTGTGTTTGTTCACGTCACATCTGTGTTTGTTCTGTCACAGCTTTTGAGGCGTTTAACACCATCAGCATGGCTGCCAAGCTCCGCAAACAGTTAGAACACTTTTTCAATCATTAGCCTCTAATATGTTATGTATTTAAAACGCTTTGACAACCCTTGTTGTAGTTAGGGTTGTGTGTGTCATATACTATTTTGTTCAGGTAATTTTGTTTTGGTAGTCATATTTTTAGATAACGCACTTGTCTCATTCACCAGGGCTTTTTGTCTCTTCATCAAGGAATAGTCACTTTTGATCGCAAGGTGTGCTAGGACTTTATGTAACGACATATGTAAGTTATGTTACCTTTTATTTGTTAGATTTATGTCTTTAAAATGAGATTCACACTATGTATTTTTGCTTTAAAAAATCCTGCACTAGGTTGGAATTGTTGGAAAAGGTAATATAAAGGAAAAGGAAATATTCCCTTAAATGTTGATAAAAATCCGTAATACTCAATCTTGACAGTTGTAGGCTAGATAGTAGCATTATTTTTATTTTTGATCCAAAAAAGGAGTGTGTTTAAGAGTTACAGTTGAACGTCAAGTGATGCACTATCGTGTCAGGTTCCTTACGGGGTGTTTAGAGACTACCAAATCCCGATTATTTCTATGCGTGACGAGATCTGTCTCATTTGACGTGAAGAATGGTGAAGAGCAATTAGCTGGCATCAGTCGAGAGAGCCAGCGCAAACAACGGAACTTTGTCCTAATAAAGATTAGGGCGCTGTAACTTTGTTTTACGGCACGGTAGCATGTTTAAGTGGTCCCGTGCAAACATTTCGGGTTCGAGTCCGCGTTTATAATGTTGACGGAGCGGTGAGGCTGCAAACAAGTCAGCGGCAAACATCTCGCTGCCAAGTGTGTGCTGAGTTAACATATTTTTATCAGGCCGAGAGCTGTCAGCAACGGGTCTGTTCAAACAGCGGGGGTGGCGCTTAGCGAGGCTTTAATTGATATTGCAGCTACGTAAACCTTGCGCTCTGGGGCACCCTAAACGGCGATGTTAAGGGTTATTTTCATATATTGCGAAATATTTATGCAATTCCACCTGTTACGTTATTCGTCCAACCATAGAGTAGGAGCTGAGTTTATTGCCATATATTGGGCATAAAGCAGATTCCGTGCTTGGAAATTTTATCCATATATCCAATTGTACCCGATCTGGGATAAGAATCCGGGGCGTCTCGATCAGTAGTGGCGCTTGCAACCACTTGATCTACGAGGCAGTATTAATAACAAATTAATGTCAAAATAGGGAAAAAAGAATAATAAAACAAACGGAACCAAAATTTAGATATTTAACATACTTACATTTTAACAACAGCTACACGTGGGCAGTGTATAATCTACAGTAAGTTCATCAATCAAACTAGGAAATTGGTGTAGCAGCGGTGTAGGTGGCGAGCGGGCGATCAGAAAGAAATCAAAGCACTATTAAAACGGCATTACCGTTACTAGATACCGATCTATACGAAAATGTTGAGATTACATCTCTAAACACAAGGAGTATCCCGCGATAACATCGGGTGCCAGTCGAGTATGGGGCACGCGTACTAGCTTAAGTAAAGTTACACTTGGTTGTAGGGCTGTTGTGTTCGTTTTGAACATTCTTACGTACTCATTTATATTCGTATGTAGCGTGGTGTAACTGATCGAAATTCGACCTTAATTCGTGATTACGTAACGACCACTGTTATATAATGGTTGTTCGACTGGCCCGCTGGTGCAGTGGTTAATGAACCTAACTGTGCGCTGGAGGTCGTGGGTTCGATTCCCACCCACATAAATATTTGTGTATTATCAGCCGTCCGGTTACCATGACACAAGCTTTTGATACTTATTTTGAAATCAAATGGTAGTGTGTGGAGAAATTGCTGATGTTTTCAGCCAAGGACAACCACATAGGTACTATCAGAGTCCATCAATTAACCAGTTAGAGTGCTGTTTCAATGACGATGGCAAGTCTAATCTTATACCTATTGCTCAATGAATAGTTATAGTAGTAATTTTAATATTTTCATAGTCAATTCCCACTAAAACTCTTACAAATACGTGCATCAAGTGTCTTTTGAGAATAATATATTAAAATTACAAAGAGAGTAATGAATGTAGAAGAAGTACGTCAGGTGTATAAAGATATAAATATTTGGCACTTTGTAATCTCTCGCTAGCCCGTAAAGACCGATACACAATAACAAAATTGATGTACTCAGCAAAAATATTATTTACTCTACGCGCATTTAACTTACTGTCTTGGATTCAGTTCAAATTTTATCCTAATCCAATGATATCAGTTATGGAAACAAGTTACGGTATGTGGAGTTGGCGACCAGCCATGTGACGTCACGTCTCATGCTAAGCTGTTTCCTCGCGACGTTTTCCTTCACCATTGTAGCGAGTGATATTTGATTGTGAAAATGCACATAAATTTATATAGTCAGAGGTATACGCTGGGATTAGAACTCAGCCTTTACGGCATGGTAATCTGAAATCTAACCCACTAAAATATCACCGTTATTACTTTTCGAATTAAAATATTTCTAAGATATTAAAATTAAAATATTTCTAAGATATTAAAATTAAAATATTTCTTAAATCGTTGTTTATGTAATATCTGCCTGTCTATCCCACAGCTAAAATATCTTGTTTCTTTTCAGATGGTGCAAGCGATACAAGTTCTACGGTTTCACCTATTAGAATTAGAAAAAGTAAGTGAACTTTTTTTTATAAAAAATCTCCAATGTTAACGAGGGAATGCATTTCGAGTGGCCGCCAGACCGGTTTTCACGAACGTATCACCTGACATTGTCCGAGAGGTAATATCGATTCGATTATCCGCTGGTATCGATTCGACGCCGAGATAACGTATGCACGCAACAACACGACCGCTCTAATGAAGAGTGGGGGGCGGAGGGGCTATCGGTCTTTTAAATTTTCGAATCGTTTTAAATGACAACACCCAGCTCCGAGTAGATTAATTCGACTTTCGTTGAGAATTTGTAAAAAATATTTGAATGTCACTTCCCTAAAAATGCGTGTTCGTAATAATGGTAGCTCTGTCTTTACCATAGGTATTGGATATCCACTGACAATAGACGTTACACATAACGCAATAGATGAACATTTTCGATAAATGATTTCGACAACGAGCACATTTGTGGTTTTTAGCGGCAATTAGATGTAACAGAAATCAAATTAACGCAAGCCTAGTTGACGCGCAGTACCTAACTCTTGCGTACCTTTATAACTAAAAAGTCTCAATCATAAAATAATGCGTTTAAATGTCGTTCATTCGACCCCATGGCCGGGCGGGACCGTTGCTCGTTTTTCCCGGTCTCCCATTTCGGCGCTCGACCAAGAACCCGTTCTTGAGTAGATTCGCATTATGTCCGATCGGTTAACGGGACGCTGGCGACGGTTTTTGCGACCGATTCGAGAATACACTGAAGATGTTAATTAGACAAAGTCAAACTCGAGGTGGCAAGGTGTATGACTAAGTAATTTGGCCCGTCGATGGTCAAAAGTTCTGACTCAGAACTAGGTGCTCATTCAAATCGTGGTGGAAAAAGATCTTAAAAGTAACAATACTTCAATATAAATTAATCGATTTGGAAAATTGGTAGTTTGAAAAGTTTTAGGAGATGGATAAAAGTATTGATATTTTGAACTTACTTCGTTTGTAACCGTTTCGGTATTTGAATGATCGATTTACCACAAATTCAGCATTGCTGATTGGTGCCAAAAATAGGAGCAGAAGTATTGTGTGATGCGAAGTGATATCAAAAGCGCGCAAAACTGCGCAAGTATATTTGAAACGGACTTTACGCCAAATTTTATTCTTTTGCTGCTTTACACCAAATACTTTCAATTGGAAGAGATGAACGCAAGTGCCGCTCTGTCATCGAACCTGGTGGAGATACGATAAGAGGAGACCAGTAGCAACCACTGCCATGTTTCTCGTGAAAATCCTTTCCTTTGCAACTTATTGTTAATTCCTGTGAAAAGAGCTTTCAGGACTCTAATCGAGGAGTACTGTTCTTTTAGACCACGCCAATACGTCTTACCGATTCTGTGCACCGTTTTCGGGTTTCTGACGAAACCGCACAGGACTGGTAATAGCTTTTGCGATTCGTTATCTCCACCGGCCTTGGACGTCAGCGTCTACCTGTGCAGACGAAATCGTATATGTACTTTTTTGTCTGATCCATACATGTCGGTTTGTATCTCGTCATGAGTTTTTGTGCTCGTACAAAAACTCCGTTAGTCGGATCCGTTTCCGCTCCAATAGACAACACAGGTGATGGTGTTTTTGGGGCTCCGTTGTAATTAAAAATTGGAACTCCACTAAAGTGATGAGTGAAAGATAATAAAACACGAACCGTAGGAGCGAGGGTATTTGTATGAGGTTCGATCGTTTCGACTTTACTTTTCGAATTGATAGCAGTGCGTGCCCTGACGATACTCATCAGTTGCTATTAGGATTTTAGGATTGATTGTTGAAATCCTGTCATTGTTGATACCTAGAGATTAATTGGGGGCGTCCCGTCTGTTTTATCCTGTCTATCATCAGCAATGCAGGATTACCTTTTCGGTCGAAATAGCTACAGCGGTAGTAAGTTTGTAAGTCAACACTGTATGTAGGAGGTTCTACCAACTAGTTAGACCATTCACATGCATATGTCGGAGTTCACTATTACAGCTTCAACAAAGTTTGGCTACTGTTACATAAAGATAATCACCAGTTACTGATGATAAACATGCCAGCCGAGAAGCTAATGAAAATTTGTCAAATACCGAGTGCGCAACGATGCTTAGCTTAGCATATCGTTTCCAATGTGACGAATGCTCCAATTATAAGTTGTCTTATACAATCTGTTCATATAACTTTTTTGTTATCAAAATTTTCATATATCCATAGGTGTATAACAGCGACTAGAAAAATAAAAAAGACATCGAGATCCATCGTGTGTCCTTAACAAGCGGGCCGAGATTATACCGATATTACAATATCCAATAACATTTTTGATTTATGTGTATTTTTTTTCTTACAAAATGGCCGTCGGCGGTCACATCGGCGCGGGGTCCTTCGGCACGGATCACCTCCGATTGGTGTATCGTGCCCGGTTTTTATGTACCCGTTTGTCCCTAATTACGCTCGCTTATATATTTGTGAATGGCGACTGATGATATAGGTTGTACTAGATTTATGTATGTTATTGGTTGCGTTCATAAACCGGTTGAATATTTTTGGTGTCAGTGAGGATTACGTTTGTCGGTGTTTGTTAGACATGTGCATTGTACTAAAGTTTTTTGCGTCTTTGACATGCTGGTATTCGGAAAACATTTTAATGACTGCGGTAATGTAATGTTTTTTAAAAAATATGATTTAAAGTAATGTTTATTAGATATAACATGTATAACTTCACGTGTAAATGATTCACGGCTCTTAAAATGGTCCGAAGTCGAAAAAGAAGCATACATACCCGTCCCGTCGGTTTTATTTTTTAATATTTTGTTTCTAACTCGTAAACGTTATCTGTAACAGCGTGGCTAAGTGATTTACGATGTAGGTCAGATTTGTTAGTTTACGGGTCGGCCTCGAACCTGGGACCCCCGTTTACGACGCCTTCACCGCCGTTTTACAACGTTTATAACACACGAACACACTCACAACCACTAATATTCAGAGAACACGGCTTTTCGTGGTCAGTTTTATTGTCTTTATAAATTATTGGCACACGATAAACGAAGGCAAAAAAATTTAAATTAGTAAATCGAGTCGGCGAAAAATCAAAAATCGGTAAGGTGAATAGAAATGTTATCGGAGTGAAGTGAGGTGCGAACCAATCGAGGCCTCATTTGAATGCGGCACTGACCGGTTTTATTTAAATTAAAAAAAAAAAGAAAATAAAGAATGGAGGAATGCAGCTCTGTGGGCTCCGATCAGAAATGTCGGCCAAAAATGCCGAGCCTTTTGCATATACGCCTATTCAACTGACGTACAATGGACCTCAAAAGTTTACTATAAACATTTCAACGTGCAAGCGATTTGAGCGCTTTGTGTAAACGTCATAAATAACATTTTGGCATCCATCGCTCACCGATCGGTATACACTTTGTGGGTTATCGTATGTTTATGCCTGTAAAGTTTATGCTTTTGAATATGGAACCTACGTTTTGAATGTATTATAGTATTTAATATGGCCGCTCGATTCGAACGCCAGTATCGAAAGTGACTTTTAACTCCAATTGGTGCATTATTGTACTCATTTTACGAGAGAACCATTTCAATAGCTTGCATTGGGTTCGGAATGTGACATTCATTACGTTATCGTAATTCTTACGTTCATTTTAAATATGTACCTTAAAGTACCTATATATGTTTGTATACAAATCTAATAAATTTAAATGGTCGATGTCGAATAAACGTCCAGTTGCCCTGATGCTGTACCATTGTCCATAAATAAAAACACCTGCTGTAGGTCTACCATCCATATTCAAATCGGGTTGCTACATCAGGATGAGTGCGTTGGCAAGCTCATTTGCTGTTTAATTTCCATTTAAAATGAGAAAAAAATCCCTTACAGTCGCGAGCCGACCGTGGCATAGATCCACCGCCCACGTGTTGGCAGCCCTCTTCCGAACTTTAAAAATACTCACATACCTGTGTAATGGCGATACATGCCCGATTAATTTGTTTTTTTTTGTTTTTTTTTTGGTGCTCAAGAACGTCCGCAGTACTGGTTTCGTAAACAAACTCCCATCTACGCTTGTAAATGCGTCATTGGTAGCTTAAGAAACTGATATATACATTCTGCCATTACCAATAACTAACATTATGATTTATACTAAAACGTAATTTTAAATTGTTCGATCTCAAAGTGTAGGTATGGCACTTTAAATAAAACGAACCGATAAAAGAAACAAAATGCTTTAATCAGATTTTATATTCTACGCGTCAACGACCCACCGTTACACGTTAATTCCAAAATTAAAAAATAAACAAGTCGTTCCGAAATGTTCGACTCCAACTCGGTTCGGGATTTGAATTTCTGGAAAGAGTTTGATGTTGAACGATAATCGGCTACGACTCGCGCCACGGAATGTCGTCATATCTCATTAAAGACATCTCACTCGTGTTATAACAACATATTTACCACTTCACATTCAACTATAACGATCCGTAATTATTTGGGAATAAGGTGTAAATTTCTATGAATATATAACAATGTTAGAACGTTTCGGGGTCGCGACACAACAATCCCGAATTTGGATTTCCGAAGAGTTACGATGTCAACCATAGTGGTTGTCGCTATCGAAAATAGCCGTCATAGAATTAGTGGCGTTTCATTTTATTTTGAACGCTCGTTACCGAGTGGTCGTCGTAGCTATGACCGCTGCGCTCGGAGCCGCTAGTTATGGTGGATACACACCACCACAAATGGGCAGTTTGGGTTTCAGTTACAGTAATGTGGGTGCGTTTTAACATTTTATGTGCAACTTGTTTCAACTAATTTTGAAGATTAACCGACTGCCGAACCAGTCATGAGTTTCTTAGTGCTCAAAAATTTTATTTAGATCACGCGTATAATACAAAAATAAGGTTAATATTCAATGTCATGAAGCTTTTATACGTACACAATAACTATTTATTAGGTTGAATTTTATTGATTTAATCGTAAAAGAAACCAAACAATGATTTTGTTATATAAAAAAAAAGTAACTTCACGCCTGTAATATTTTGTTATAGCTCTACTAATGTCCAGTCAAAGGGCTCTAACAGGCATTCGTCCTCAATTAGATTTAAATGTCAAAACAGTTTGGAAGTTGCTGTTCAGTTAGCATACGCATAACTAGTCGTAAATATGGATTTCAATGGCTGTTGTACATTTCAATATAGGTATTGTAAACAGACTATTCGCGGCGCGTGCGTCGCCATATTTAATTAGCATCGCGCTAATTATTCAAAATTGGAATGTGATCGAATAAATTTAAAAGCTATTGCGTTAGATACTAATATACGGCCAGAGAACTGTGGACTCTCAACATTAATAACAGATTTCAGATAAAATTATGAGTTACGTTTAAAATGTTACTGATTACTGTTTCTGTTGAAGGACACGGTATGAAAAAATGATTAATTCTCAATAAACGTGTTTCTAATTTCGTATGACGAATGTAGAGTATGCGTTAAGGAATTCTTCATGTTCTACATTGGTAGATAAACAGATGATCTATTAAAAGTATTACTTTTTGAAAGAGTACTTGTGCGTCGAACAACGCAACGTGTAATTCAGAAAAAGCTGTCGATTAGGAAATTAGTATCTCGAAAACATAATTAACTGTCAACGGTGGTAGCGTCGTTTCCGCTTCCGGCGCTGCGTTCTATTTTCAAATCCGCTAAGACGTTCAGTTTGAAATCCTGCTTTTGTTTTTTTTTTGAAAAGGAATCTATAACACCTGCCATTTTATTTCATTTCACCGCGTAGGTAGGTACACACGCCTAATAATTTCGTTAGCCTTTTTATGGGTTTATGTTAATTTCTAAGTTAATTATGCCTATGAAAATTTATAAGGCCGCTCGTTGAAAATTAATACGCGGCTGGGGGTCGACTTTTATTGGCTGTAGTCGAAAAAAAACTATATTTACCTTTATAATGTGCTGTTTTTACGATTCGTGTACGATCTACAAGTGTACGGCCGACAGTTGGCCGCCCGTTCGAAATGTATTTCCCTTTGTGTCTATTGTTTTTGTGTAAATTATTTACAGTTCCTTAGGTATATAAAAACGCGTCACGAGTTAAAGGTCACGCTGCCTCCATGAGATGTTGTGTCACTGAACTTGTGCCTCCGTGACAATACCATCATGGCGTCTTTTGTTTTTTCAATAATTATCTTACCATTAAAAATGCTTATTCGTTTTAAAGTTTTTGTGGCAGTTTTTAAATCCTTGTATACGTGTTACATTAAGTACAATTTCATAGCTTTCTTTTATTCATGAATACTGCAATAAGTTTCTATAAATTTGTAGTCATGTACTCATTGACATGTGAAAGCCTAAATAAATGACTACATCTTTTTTAAAGTATTTTTTCTCGAGAACATGTTTGACACATAGTTAAAGATATATTCTTAGTTAGAATTTAAAATACTTTGAATTAGGTAACTATTTGCATAGATGAGAGCGAAGTATTAGTGTACATGTCTGACGCCACGCCACATCTGCAGGTGCACGAGTTATGCGACAACTTCTGCCACCGCTACATCAGCTGCCTGAAGGGCAAGATGCCCATCGACCTGGTGATCGACGAGCGGGAGTCCGCGAGGCTGCTCGACGCCAACGGCGAGCGCTCCTCCCCCGATAGCAGCCACGACGGCGCCTCCACCCCCGACGTCGTGAGTACCCCCTACACCAAGTCCCACCTCATTCAGAGGCGCGATCCCCAGCTAGCACCCAACTCGACCACGAGCTATCTCGTGCACCCCTGCTCTTAGTCTGGCCATTGCAAAAACGAAGTACTTAAGGGGGTGCTCGCACT
>DWEO01000128.1:0-11645 GCA_018245995.1 Pyrrhopyge telassa croceimargo
GATCACTATTCTTCTTAAACTTGCTAAGATTTTTGTGGATATACATAAGGTTCTCATAAATATATTGTGAGTGCAGACTAAGTATTTTATTCCCTCCGACCTAATTTCTTACATACTCGATATTTATATTTCTTCATATTATATGTACATACGTAATGTATGGCTAAACCTTGAATTGCTGAAAGCTATTTAATACAACTTGACAATAACACCGTCGCCTCTACCACTAACCTGGTATGACGTCAGCGGCTGTGCTCAATCCATTTCTACGTACTTACAGGTACATTGTAACAGAAACGGTACGCCCTGCCGTGACGATATAACATCGTGGCTTTCATGTTTCAGAACTGAAAGATCTGATAAGCTTGCATTTGACGTCAAGGGTGCACTAACCTGTGCAAACCGCCCCAACTCAGCCCGCCTTTGTCCATAAAATTCCACATTACGTCTACATAAATCCCTCGGAGCTAGTTTTAAGTGAGTCAACTCTGGAAACTAGGTTTTAAATCAATGTTTAATATACTTCTATCGCTAGATCTGACCTTCAACAGGTACAAGCTTTTCGTTTCCGACTCCGTTTGCTGTATTTAATACATTAAATAGTATGTCTAACTGAAGTTCCGAATGCGTTTTATCTGCAACACTTACTCCCCATTGGGATATTACGACGATGAATATATACAATACAACGTAACATCACGCTTGCAATCCCCGAAGATATAAGCAGCGGAGTGTAGTACAGCCCGATGTTTTGCCAGTTACGGTTACGTTCCACAGTGGAATATGGGATGAGTCTATTACTACATTTACTATACACCGAGCCACTATCAGATATTTTAACAATAAATTCTAATTAGAAAAATCCAATAGTACCTAGCCCGGGATTGGAACCTAGGACGTCTCGATCGACAGTCGCACTTGCAACAATTCATCAACAAGGCGGTTACGAAGAATACCTATATATGTACCTATACAAATATAAAAAAATAATTTCTGTCACAGTTCTAAGGGGTGTAATTGTGACTTCTCGCTACGCTTGTTATAAACATATAGTAAATGGTCTATCAATTGTCTTCATTATCAGCCTGTACTATGACACTGCTAGGTATAAGTTTCCCCGATCGATGATGTCTACGCCCCTGCCTGCTTCTGCGTCTGTAGGCTTTAGCAGACCCTCATCCCTCTGCAGCAGCTGTCGTAATTCTTAACAATATTGTCGCCAATACTATAAATTTTATGCTGCTTCTAGAAAATTCTAGATGAATTACAAGCATATTAACTAAGGCTCTAAATAAGGCTCTCATTAACTAATAACATTTTGTCTGCTCATTCGCTGTCATATTTGGCTTTATAATCTGAGGGATGTAATTTTGATAGACGCGTAGAGTTGTGTTGTAGGTAGCGTTAAAATCCGCTTTCATCGTAACCGTCCAGCTTAAACCAAAACGATGAACGAACTGTTGAATCTTTTCACAATTTTAACGTTAATGCACTCGCAGGCAAAGCCGAGGGCAAAACGCTAGTGCGAAAATTATCAAACTGAACGCATTTATTCGCGTGTCAGTTATAGGCGAATTATGCCGCCCGCTGCCGTATAATATGACACAATATTGTAACTGATGAAAAAGGCTGCATTAATACAGTATCTGCAGGGTTTCCAGTCGCAGATAATCACGATGGGAAGGAAGGAAACCGCACTTCGCACTCGTGCAACCGACTGAGGACAGAGATCGACGACCCTGCGAGGCCGCGTCATGTAAATGCGACTCTCAAGGCGTTCGCCCCAGTTACGCCACCCGTGCCGCTACCGACCGACTGCGACGATTCTAACACCGAGTCGTAAAGACTATTTTACCGTGCTTTCTATTTCACCAGCTGCAAACAAGACGTGCCGCGATAGCTACATAGATGCAGCTAGTATAGCTCGTATTGCAATAGAGTAAGGTCATTTTTTGCGTGTTTCAAACGCAAGTGCAACCGTGTTGAACTAAGTGCGATCAGTTGGAGACTGTGACACGATCGCGCTCCTTTTAAGTATAATCGGTGTATTGTATAAAAAAAAATGATCGCATCATGTATATAAGGGTAGTAGTAGGGTATAAGGGGATAGTACTGGTTTCAAATTTGCTATATGTTCATACTTATGTATATGTATAATAGAGTGACATAAGGCGAAAGTAAATTTACGTGGTGATTTATTGGAAGTGATTTCAGTCAAGATGTTACCGGTTTTATTTAAGCATGATTAATATTATATACTTCAAAGTAATTCTAGAAAAAACACATCATCATACTTTAAAGTAAAGTGATTATTGATGCTACAATAACTAACACTATGAAAAAACTATTTATAAATTTATTATATTATATGCATTTCATCACCTATTATCAGATTTGGAAAATAAGTAACTGGTTGGCTAAGTGGGTGAATTACGTTTATTTGGATTGAATGAACATCCGGTGCCAATGTATCTGAAACAAATAGCAGGTTCTATGTCAAATGCAGTATTTTTGAATAATAATTTAATTGTTTGTCTTTTTTGACTATCTGTTAATTTTTCTTGTTAGCGTTGTTTAGAATTGTTCTGCTCATTGAAGTGTTACTCTGATGTAAATTATTTATACATAAGTAATTAGTGGAAACTTTGCTGAATTACGTACAACTGTCACTGTATTTGTAGTCTGTACAACTTTTATTGTATGTTTCCCAAATATAAATACATAAATAAAATAATATAATTTCTTACAGCTGTCACATTACAACGAAAGTGGAAGAGTCTCCGCGATAGTTTCAACAGAGAAATTGGAAAGCAAAAGAATAGCGGATCTGGAGCATCAGGCAGGAAAGAATATATATATTTTAATCAATTATCTTTTTTGAAACGTCTTAAAAATGTGAGACCTACGACAGATGACGAGATTAAAGAAAATGATTCAGGACTAGAACAACAACAACAAGAACAAAATGAAGAAGAAACTTGTTCTATAAGCAGTTCCAGGAGAAGGGCAACGAAAAGGAATATTGATAAATCAGAAAACGAAATATTGAAAACCCTATCAGACAATTTAAAAAATAAATATAGAAGACTTGAACATGTGGATCCTGACGAAAATTTCTTGATGTCAGTCTTGCCGGATGTTAGAAAAATTCATGATGATTTTAAAATTGATTTCAAGGGTGATATGTTACAGTTGATTAAGAAGTACAAAACGTATGAACCTATTCTTAATTACAAATCTTACTCATCACACTCTTATGGATATTCTTCACAAAACACAAATGCTTATACAACAAACCAGGCTACTACATCAACTTCGATGTCTTCTCCATCGGCATTGTCAAATTATTCAAACCATTCTACGGATGATAGTTCTATAATAGAAGAAATGTTTGGTACCGAATCATAGAGATTATAAATTCATGGTGATTTAAAAATTGATTTCAAGGGCGAATTGTCACAGTTAATTAAGAATTACAATATGAAGAAGCTGTGAAAAATGACGGATCTTACTTATATCATAATAAATATTAAAATATAATTAAATGTGTTTTACTTACCTTAATGTGATTGCGAGTCTTTCTGCAGGGGTGATACTGTGTCGCATACTGGTATTTTTTCGTGTTAGTCCATCTTGTAACACCAACAGCAGTTCTTGAAATGTAATCAAATTCATTCGAAAATGTCTAAAAAACTTTTCAGAATATTTAAAAAGAAGGTGGATTCACAATATGCTACAATATTGTTCGATTTTACCGTGTCAATAAGAAATAAAAGCGTTTATCGTTTACATGTAATTAAGTATTATTTACATATAAAACAACAATGTATTATTCCGAGAAATTGTTGTGATTGGAATCTTACATAACTGTATCTATCTCGAGTTTTCTTTGTAGATATTTTGGTATGAGTAATCTGTGGAACAATACTTATTGTATTAGACGCTTATTTGTAATAACACGGGTTCTTATGAACAACTCAACTACCCGTAATTTCCGGAGATAAATCATCATAGAAATTATAATTACAAATAGAATTTATCATGTATAATATCAACAAATAACTGTTATTTATGAAATCTTAAAATTAAATTTATTATTGGAGTACCACGAGAACCTTTTGGATATATTATAGGTGTATATTATAAATTATGTTAGGACCTTGTTCATCAGAAATAGAAGCATTTGATTGCGGTATACTAGGAGACAAATTAAATTGATAAGAACAGGGCAATGGAGTATGCATTAAATTGCGAGAAATAATAGATACTATGAAATTCAATGCATTAAATTGCGAGAAATAGTAGATACTATGAAATACAATGCATTAAATTGCGGGGAAAAACTGATAGTATTATTAAATTGCGAAACATGGAATTTTGCATTGAATTGTGTGATACAGAGTTCTGCATTAAATTGCGTTATTTGAAATTCTGCATTGAATTGCATGATACTAAGTTATGCATTAAATTGCGTTCTTTGGAGCTCTGCATTGGATTGCGTGATGCAAGATTTTCATTGCATTCAATTACCAGTTACATTATTATATTTTTTTTAGATATGACCGTGGTCTGCATTAAATTGCGCACAAAAAAAAATATTTTATTTCCATTGTTAACAGGTAGCTCAAACATCATTAGAGAAATTCGAGTGTGAGGGTGAATCAAGTTCCGTAGCTGTTCGATGGGAAAAATGGAAAAGAAGTTTAAAAATATATTTGTTAGCCGCCGATGTTGAGAAAGATGAGAAGAAAACAGCCTGTTTGTTACATTTTGGGGGGCCCGAGTTGCAAGAAATATTTTATAATGCCTCAGGATCAGTAGAAAATGCAGACAATATTTCATTCGAAGATGCAATTAAACGGTTAGATGATTACTTTGCTCCTAAGCAAAGTAAAGTTTACGAGCGACATCTATTCCGGCTCCTAAGACAAGAACCTGAAGAAAAATTTGAAAAATTCCTAGTGAGACTCAGGCAGCAAGCCGCAAAATGCGACTCAACACTCACGGATGAAAACCTAATTGATCAAATTACGGAAAAGTGTCGATCAGAAGAATTACGGAAAAAGATCCTAAAACACGGGGATACCATGACACTGAATGATATTGTCAAGGAAGCAAACGTCTTGGAAATGTTAGATCGTCAGATAGAAGACTTCAATCAGAAGAAAGCATCTCAAATAGAATCTCAAGGAATAAATCGAATAACTACTAAGTACAACCAGGATATGAACAAAAATAGAACTCAATCAACAGGTTGTAGCAGATGCGGCAATCTTAAACATTTCGCCCGAGATCTA
Organism: Pyrrhopyge telassa croceimargo; assembly: GCA_018245995.1. Classification (NCBI taxonomy): domain Eukaryota; kingdom Metazoa; phylum Arthropoda; class Insecta; order Lepidoptera; family Hesperiidae; genus Pyrrhopyge; species Pyrrhopyge telassa. The sequence goes on from DWEO01000128.1 coordinate 5,298, forward strand.
AACTGCCCAGCAAGGAACAAGGAATGTTTGAAGTGCGGGGCAATAGGTCATTTTCGAAGACAGTGTAGAACCAAGAGGAAAAGATCAATAGAATTTGTCAACGATGAACGAAAAGAAAGTAAAGACCAACAAAGAAACAAAGCAAAAAGATCTAAACGAGTCAATAATGTAGGCGAATTGTCAGAAACTGCATCCTATAGTAAAACTGATTATATATTTAATATTAACAATGGTACTAACGTAAATTGTAAGGTAGGAGGGATCAATATAAACATGCTAGTTGATTCAGGATGTAAGGAAAATTTAATAACAGACAAGACTTGGACCATTATGAAAAATAATAAGGCAATTGTCACAAATCAAGATGCCCACCCGCAGAAAAGATTTTTACCATATGGAAGTGAAGCGCCTCTGATATTATTAGGATCTTTCCAGGCTGATTTACAAATTGGCGACAGGACTATACACACAAATTTTTATGTTGTAAAAGGCGGTACTCGTGACTTGCTAGGTCGAGCAACGGCGACATCATTAGGAATCCTGAACATCAATGTTAATATTAATGCTATAGAGTGTCAAGCCTTCCCTAAATTCAAAGGCGTGCTGGTCAAAATACCAATTGACTACTCCATACAAGCAGTTAGCCAACCACATAGGCGTATTCCGATACCCTTAGAAGAAAAAGTAAATAAAAAAATAGAAGAACTACTAGCACGAGATATAATCGAGGAAGTAAAAGGTACACCTGACTGGGTCTCACCGATAGTGCCGATTTTAAAAGACAATGGGGATATTCGGTTGTGTATAGATATGAGGAGAGCGAACTTGGCAATAAAGCGAGAGAATCACCCATTGCCTACTATGGACCAACTATTACCGCGGGTTAAGGATGCCAAGATTTTTAGTAAGCTCGACATAAAAGATGCCTTCCATCATATAGAAATTCACCCCGATTCGAGAGACATCACCACATTTATATCTAATAAGGGATTGTTTAGATACAAACGGATGATGTTCGGGATAAGTTGTGCACCAGAAATATTTCAGAAGACCTTAGAACGCATCCTTATAGACTGTGAAGGGGTGATGAATTTTATTGACGATATCCTAGTGTATGGACGAAATGAACAACAACACAATGAGAGGCTACAAAAAGTGATGGACGTTTTAAAGGAACACAATGTAGCGCTCAGACAAGACAAATGCATCTACCGGGTTAAAACAATACATTTCCTGGGACATGAACTTACTGAAAAGGGAGTAAGACCTCTAGAAAAGTACTGTTCGGCGATAAGAGAGTTTAGACCACCAACCAATATTGCGGAACTTCAAAGCTTCCTGGGCTTAGTCAACTACGTAGGGAAATGGATTCCACACCTAGCGACAACAACTGAACCCTTAAGAGTACTTCTCCGCGAGAAACGGGGAAGAAATTCAGATATAACCGATGTCTGGAGTGGGGCACAACAAAAAGCTTTCAACAACCTAAAGACTGCATTAGTGGATGTTCCACATTTGGGGTATTATGATCCCCGACATAAAACTTCAGTCATTGCAGATGCTAGCCCTGTTGCTCTAGGTGCTGTCCTGGTCCAGACGGATGCCAGAGGACCTCGCATAATTGGTTTCGGAAATAAAACTCTTACAGCTTGTGAGCGCCGGTATTGCCAAACCGAAAAGGAGGCTCTTGCATTGGTCTGGGCAGTGGAACATTTTAACATGTTCCTTTACGGCAAGGAATTTGACCTGATAACGGATCATAAACCACTAGAAGTGATTTTTGGCCCCAAGTCAAAACCGTGCGCCCGTATTGAACGTTGGGTCTTGAGACTGCAATCATATCAATTTAAAGTTAAGTACAGCCCCGGTAGTAACAATATAGCGGATCCCCTGTCAAGATTGTGTAGGTTAACAGACTCACCCTCTCCTTTACATACAGACCACGTTCAACTTATTATTGAGCAAATTAGACCGGTGGCTATACCTTTAAGACAGATAATAGAAAAATCTCGTAGCGATTCCGAAATCCTAAGAGTCAAAGAAGGATTATATAACGGTAACTGGGACGAGACAGTGACAAATTATAAAGTATTTCAAAATGAGCTGTGCTTTCATGAAACTATACTTCTACGTGGTTCACGAATAGTAATTCCAAGCCAATTGCGAAAGCAAGTGTTAGACATCGCTCACGAAGGCCACCCAGGCATCGTTGGCATGAAATCAAGATTAAGAACCAAGGTATGGTGGCCCAGGTGCGACAAAGATGCAGAAACTATGTGCAAGACATGCAAGGGTTGCACGTTAGTATCGGCCCCGAACCCTCCAAACCCGTTAAAAAGGCGGGAATTACCTACTGAGCCATGGATAGATATCGCCATAGATTTGATGGGCCCACTACCAAGCAATGATTATATTTTGGTCGTAGTAGATTACTATACAAGATATAAGGAGATAAAAATATGTAGAAGTATAACGAGCACAGAAATAATTGGACATTTAAAAGATATTTTCAGTCGATTAGGAAATCCAGTGTCTCTTACCTCGGACAACGGTAAACAATTTACAAGCGATGAATTTAAGGCATTTTGTGCGGAAAGGAACATTAAAATATACAACACGGTCCCCTACTCACCGCAGCAGAATGGTGAAGTAGAGCGGCAAAATCGTAGCATTTTAAAACGCTTGAAAATTGCCCAGTCTGAAAAGAAAAACTGGAAAGAAGCAATGCAGGAATACTTGGTTATGTACAATAGTACACCTCACAACGTAACAGGGAAAACACCAGCAGAGTTATTCTTTCGCAGGCAATTCCGAGATAAATTGCCAATGATCCATGATATGACATACAGGCCCGAAGACTTTGAAATGGTAGATAAAGATAAAGTACATAAAGAAAAAGGAAAGGAATATGCGGATAAGAAAAGACGGGCTGCAGATAGTGATTTATGTGTAGGCGATAAGGTTTATGTGAAAAATTTGAATAAGACTAATAAGCTCAGCCTTAATTACGAACCTACAACACACACGATAGAATCTGTAAAAGATGGGGATATACAATTAAAAAATGATGAGACGGGACAACAAATACGTCGTAATGTAGTTCACCTGAAAAAGATAGAAGGAGAATGGCAAGTGATTGATGATTGTGATTAAAATAGTATCGCAAGACAAAGCAAAGAAATTAAGAAACTATAGTAATAAACTGATTATTGTTCAACAAGAAAGGTACATTGTTTTATTGCTTTTATGATAGAATAGTATTCAAATGGCGTAATACACGAAATACTATAAACTGCAAAATAGATTATAAAATAAAAAGAACATTTAAAATAAGGAAGGGATGTAGTGTATGTACGTTACAAGTTGAAATATATATCTAACTATATGACAGTAAATCTGCTCTAATTACATATCGCATTATATATTATACATAATACATAATATACACACAACATACATATACTGTCGTCTCGGCTAAGCACTGCGCGGGCGCAGCCGAGGGGCGCAAGAGGGCGCACGAGTCAGTGTGCATCTGACAGGCGCGGAGCGAAGACGTAGTGCATAGCAAGCGAGCCGATACACGTCATTGTTAATTTCTTACACATACGATCAACCGTAGTGTCGACCCCGGAGAACACTACAAAACTGTATGAACCTAAAATGTACCGCTCGTTAGTTTTAGCAGTACATTGTAATTAATCATTCGGTGAACTAAACAATTGCAAGGTAACACAGAGAATTACCTAAGTATTAATCCGTCAAAGCGGAGGCTCCTTGGAGCAGAACAATAAAACCTTCCGAGGAGTCCGCAACCGAGAGTGGAATAAAGAGATAATTGCGATAACCCGGTAGCGGACGTTTAAAGTGGAACAAATCAGCTCATTTCCCAATGAGTCCCAAAGGGTGTAAAACCCAGACACTAAAGAATTGTAATAAAAATAAAAACACACGGGCTCGTGCTTAAGACATTTTCGTAGCGGTTTTTTATCAAAGTTAGGAAATACACAAGTTAGGAAGTTAGGAATTGCGAAATTCATAGGTTCGTTATTATGAAGTAATAATTCACAATAACGAAACTAAATAGGTGCGATTCGATGTACTCGTAAGATCAGTTAGTAATTATTATTAACATTCAACCTCAAAAGCACACAATAGCATATTTTTCCATGGTTGAATTGAACAATATTCCGCTATTGACGTGAAAACAAATTAATTGCCTATTGAAATTGTTAAGAGTCAGTACTTTTACTTTCTATTATATGGTTAGTACATGAATTAGCCAAAGATGCAGTGAAACAAAGAGTTTAATTTCAACAAATGCAAAGTATATAACGTTACAAATAAACCAGTGTTGAAAATAAACACGTACTACACATTTTAGATTAAAGTGACAGATTGGACAGTTCGGCAGAGTTTACACAAAAGTAGACAGTTTGGGTAACTTGTTGAGATGGCTACGAGTTTTGAGGCCTTTGAAGGCGGATTGGATGGCTCTCACAAGTATCTGACAAGGATCACTTCCATCTTCACTTGACGGGCCCTTGTCCCTCCCTTCCATTGTTTATGAATATGTCCTATTCACGCATTATAATTCTAAATATACATACAAATATTATCCGTATTATTAATTAAACAACACGCTGGGTCACTTACGGGGTCGACAGTTGTGGAACATATATTTGAATTCATATCTACACAGGAATCATGACCACATCAAGTTCCCGAGCAGATGGAGATCTTAGCGACCGTGAGCAAACAACGTCGTGCGTGTGCAAGAGAACTGGATTCAACAGTAAATAAGTTACTCAGATATTATATCGATATTAATTGTTTCATTGCAGATCAAGCGCTCCGGGACCTATACGCCTTCACAAAAATTAGTAATTTAGATGCCAAGTAAAGCTTTTTATTTGGGTAAAGTCTTCAAACATACAAATCTAATCTAGCCATCATGACCATACTTGAGTAAGGTCAAGTTGGGTTTAATGTACAAAATGTTTAATGTACAAAATGTTTAATGTACAAAATGTTTCATGTACAAAATGATTCATGTACAAAATTTTTCATGTACAAAATGTTTAATGTACAAAATGTTTAATGTACAAAATGTTTAATGTACAAAATGTTTAATGTACAAAATGTTTAACGTACAAAATGTTTAATATACAAAATGTTTGATGTACAAAATGTTTAATGCACAAAATATTTAATGTAGAAAATGTTGAATGCACAAAATGTTTAATGTACAAAATGTTTAATGTACAAAATGTTTAATGTACAAAATATGAAAAATCAAGTGCGTTCTTACAGTATTGAGACTGTTAAGTAGCCTTAAGTATTATAATTACGTCTTCCATACAAAGGTTCACGTCGAGGAAACACAAGTGCGGGACTCAATCCGAACGCAGTAATTGGTGGTCGCTAGAGCACCTTCTACAAATTTCACTTCCAATTTTGACTATAGTATTTCATTATGTTTGCGATTTGGTTAGACATTAATTCTGACTAAGTATGTAAATACAATAAAATAATCGCGAGTAGACTGCCTCATTGGTCGAGTAGTTACAAGCGCGACTGCCGATCGAGAGGTCCTGGGTTCATTTCAAACTTTAATTTTTAAGTAGTAATTTCTAGTAGCGCCCCCGAGTCTGGATTTGTGCCCAGTGTATGGCAATAGCCTTACCCCTTTTCCATATTGAGACGTAAAGTTAACTGATGACTCGTGCGAGAGTACTACACTTTCCTGTCGTCCACCTCTTCGGAGATTACAGGACACGACAAAGTAACAAACTAACTACATTGTCGTGTCCTACGCCGAAAATGTAGTCTGCGGTAGGTAATATCAATAATATACAATACAATAGGCCTGCAGACTATTTATTAGCAATTTTCACTAATAGCTGATATTTATTGTTGTTCCATCAATATACATTCGCCGTTTCCAGTTTCTAACCTCCAGCGCCGTGACGTAAATCAGTACAAACAATAAACGCGCGTCTGTTGCTGCGGCGGCGGTCGTTTTTGTGGACATTTTTCATCGCGAATTAATTCCTCGAAGTTGCGCTATTAAGCCGCGTGAGAGATAACGGCTTAGTTTTTACGATCGCACGCGTCGCTCGTCAATTTTTTACTTTCCATGGACCATTACAACTTTTCACATTGCCGCAGAATAGTGTGGAACGCTTAGGGTTCCGCTATAGAATTTAATTAAATTTCGATGACAGCGACGTGCATACATTGTTATATCATCACGCCAGGTTCCTTACGAGTAAACAAAGAGTACCGAGTACTAAATATCTGTCCTTATAGACCTGCCGTGCTTCTTTCACATTCATTACTCTCTTCATA
>DWEO01000129.1:0-11630 GCA_018245995.1 Pyrrhopyge telassa croceimargo
ATGCCGGACATAATGATATCAGGTATTCCCGTGAGTTTTCCATTTGAACCGTACGACGTTCAAAAAGCATACATGGAAAAAGTGATAGAAAGCCTTCAGAACAATACGAATGCCGTTTTGGAGTCACCTACAGGTACCGGAAAGACCCTCAGTTTACTGTGCTCTTCGTTAGCATGGCTATTAGTAAAGAAAGCACAGTTACAAATGAACGCGCAACTCGGTAACTTTTCTGAACACAGCGGATTCAGTGGTTCATTAAAAGAGAACTTAAAAAGCAGCGCAGGTAAAAAAGATCCTTCGTCATGGGGTATGCCTAAAATTATTTATTCCTCTAGAACTCATTCTCAACTGACCCAAGCAATGCAAGAGTTAAAACGGTCAAGCTACAGGCATGTGAAAGCAACTGTTCTTGGATCTAGAGATCAGATGTGTATCCATCCGGAAGTCTCAAAAGAGACCAACAATATGAATAAAGTGCACATGTGCCAACTTAAAGTTAAATCCCGTACATGTTTCTTTTATAATAATGTTGAGAACAAAAAAGAGGACAGATCTGTAAAAGGAGATGACATATTAGATATTGAGGATCTTGTGTCTGTTGGAAAGAAATTAAAATGTTGCCCTTATTATTTATCTAAGGAACTTAAGCAGGATGCAGATATAGTTTTTATGCCCTATAACTATTTATTAGATCCAAAATCGAGAAAAGCAAATGGAGTAGATTTGTTGAACAATATCATTATTTTGGATGAGGCACATAATGTTGAAAAGATGTGTGAAGAATCTGCTTCACTGCAAATAAGAACAACAGATATTGCTCTTTGTATTGATGAAATTACTCATATAATGAGGTCATTTAGTGAGAATACAGAGGATCAGATTGAATCAATTGACAATAATCAACCAAAAGATTTTACATGTGATGATCTTTGTGCATTAAAAGAAATGATGCTGGCATTTGAAAAGGCTGTGGATGAAATTCATGTTGCAAATGATGGTTCAACATACCCTGGAGGCTTTATATTTGATCTTCTTTCAAAAGCAGAAATAAGAGATCACAATCAAATGTCTGTTATAACTTTAATAGAAAATCTTATACAGTACCTGTCTACTGCTAGCGCATCACCTTTCCAAAAGAAAGGTGTTGGCTTACAAAAGATAGTTGATTTGTTAAATGTTGTGTTTAGTGGCACAACACATGCATACAAAGAGAGAGTGAAACTGTGTTATAAGGTACACATTCAGATTGAGGACAAAAGAAATAACAAAAAGGCTGATGGCTGGGGTGCTCTAAAGCCTGGAAATTCAAAATCGGTTGAACGAGTTTTAAGCTACTGGTGTTTTAGTCCAGGTTTTGGTATGAAACAAATTTTAGATCAAAATGTAAGGAGTATAGTATTAACAAGTGGTACATTAGCTCCTTTAAAACCACTAATATCTGAATTGGGGATACCTATTAGCGTGCAGTTGGAAAATCCTCATATAGTCAGTAGTAGTCAAATTTGTGTTAAAATAGTCAGCCAAGGTCCAGATTCTGTACAACTTAATTCTAGTTATCAAAACAGAGATAATCCAAAATACATTTCTTCACTGGGTCGAACTATTTTGAGCTTCTCTCGTGTAATCCCTGATGGCCTCTTAGTGTTCTTCCCATCATATCCAATTATGAACAAATGTCAAGAAATGTGGCAACTAGAAGGAATTTGGTCAAGCATCAACAATATAAAACCTATATTTGTTGAGCCACAGCGGAAAGACACTTTTAATGCAATCATAAGTGATTACTATAACAAAATAAATGACCCGAATACAAAAGGTGCTTGTTTTATGGCTGTGTGCAGGGGCAAGGTATCAGAAGGGTTAGATTTTGCAGACATGAATGGAAGAGCTGTTATTATAACCGGTTTACCATTCCCACCCCTGAAAGATCCAAGAATAATATTGAAGAAAAAATACTTGGAAGAACTAAGACTGAATGCAAAAGAATTTTTATCTGGTGATGAATGGTATTCATTAGAAGCAACTAGAGCAGTAAATCAAGCTATTGGACGTGTAATAAGACATAAAAATGATTATGGTGCGATTTTGCTTTGCGACAGTAGATTCAACAATCCAAAATTAAAATGTCAATTATCAGCTTGGTTAAGGGACCACATTAATGTTTCCAATAAATTTGGAGAGGCTGTTAGTGAGGTATGTAGATTTTTCAAAACGGCAGAATCTTCAATGCCAGCTCCTAAACTAAAGCCACTGCTTCTTCATGAAGCCAATATTTCAGTAAGAGAAAATGATCATGTAGTTCAAACAGGCGTCTCATTTCCTGTTGTTAATTCAAGACCTGTGAGTAAAATTGTCAACAAAAAATCAGTCAGTCAATACCCTAATTCAAATGAAGTTTATGCTGACTTTTCTATGGACTTTTACAAAAATGTTAAAGCATCTGCCTATGTAAATGAGTTTAAACCAAAAGAAACAAAGGATCTGTTTAGTGCTCTTGATTCTAGTGTTGATTCTGTGCAAAAAACTTCTCAATCTTTAGTGACAATCCATAAACGAAATTTGGAGTATGCTGATGACAATTCTGTGGCCAAAAAGAAGAAATTGAAGATTAAATCATTTGGATTTGAAGAAAACTTAAATAGTAACAGTGAATCTTCTAATGTAAAGATAGAAAGAGTTGCTCCCACTTCATTGATTGATTTTGTCAAAGAAATTAAAACATATTTAGAAGCTGAACAGTATAAACAATTTCAAATGTCAATTTCAGCATACAAAAAGGAAGGGCAATACGAACCTTTTCTCAAAACACTGTCAAGCTTACTTGAAAATAGAAAATTGTTTTATTTATTTAAGGGTATGAAAAGATTTTTCAAGGAAGAACACAAGGGATGTTTCCAACAGTATTGTGATAATATTAATTTTAATACTTGATTTTTTTTATATGGCATAGGCTAATTTATTGTAATAGCTATGAAAAGAGAACACATTAACTCTGTATTATTATTTATATTTATACTCATTATAATATCAAAGTAAATAACGTAAAATGAAGGGTTCCAGTGGAAATAACAGTTTAACAGTAGAAACACATAGTAGCATAAAAAAAGTTCAGTGCATTAAAAATTGAATTATCTGAAGTAATAGTATGTGTAAGCAGCAATAGAATTACAATTATAGTTTTGTAGTTTTTTAACCTAAAAGCAATTTTTTTTTTTGGTTTTCCATTATTGTTTATCATATCATCACCCCAGGTCTTTTCCTGGATTGTGCAAAGCACAAAGTCTCTTGTTGCGCTATAGTTTTATGAATGTCCACAGAACTGGATGATCTGTCTGTTTATTCAAACCCTTGAGATAGAAGAGTCCTGTGTGAATGTAATTGTTCCATTAAATGTTCTGTTCATATTATCATATCATATCCATGATATAGTTTGATATTCTATTTACAAAATATTTTTTATCCTATGTCAGTGATGTAATTGGCTGGCCAATGTAATCTATTGAGTTCTAAATAGTTGTTACAGTGAGTTATAAATAAAGGTATATTTATGGAACCTAAGAGTTAAATAGTATTTAAATTTCATAAGGTTGTATATCTTGTACTGAAGTCAGTTGATTATTAAAATAAAAGTACAGTTTTTGGTTGTAAATGTGTTGATAGAATATGACTTAAGTGTAGAGCTGTATCCTATCAATGACACAAAATGTAATGAAGATGATAATAGATTTTAAAAGATATTCTAGATGAAATGTGATGACTATGTATATACATAAGACAGTATATGTCAGTCTCCAGTTATTTATTGGTGTGCTAAGGGCTTGAAGTATGTATAATTTATGGTACCAAATTTCATATAATTAGTATTTTAAAATTTGAATCAAGCATGTAAATTATATTAGTGTGGCAATTATGTATTTAAATATAGCAATAGCATAATAAAAAATGATGAAATAAAACAATATATTCACTAACTTACTTTTATTCTCTTTAAAACACAACTTGATTACACACTAAAATACATTTTTTGATGGTTCATTTATTTTGTTGGTGATTTCTACTGAATTAATTCTGAGCATAGTCTGCTGTGCACGTTGGAAGTTGATTCTCATAAACTGCTTCCTCCTCTTTTTTTTAAAATGGGTTCGTGTGTGTGAGAGACCTTTTGAAATGACTGTGGCAGTGACATTGACCAAACCTGGTTGTACTAGAGGCTTTCCAATGAGTGAGAAATCTTTTGTAGCGGCTAATAGAACTTTGTCTAAACGAATTTTATCACCAATATTAGGAGGCCAATAGCCTTCAACTACTAACAAATCCCCATCAGTTACGCGCCACTGTTTGCCTAATAAATGCACAATAGCAAAGTTACGAGATCCTCTTTCTTCAATGAGTTTGTTACAGGTTGCTATTACTTCTTTTGTAGTTTCTTTCACAGTGTGATCTGTTCTTTGGCTCGGAGAGAGGTCCGTAATAAATCTGGATAATATGCCTCCTGAAAATATAGAATAACATTTTAATTACCATAATATCCTTTGCGTGATGAACTCGCTAGTTATAGATATTAACACAAACCATGTCCGCTATTGAATATATTTGCGAGTCTATGCAAACCACTTCGTATTAAAGACATAATAAACGATTATTTTCAGATCTCTCAACATTAAGTTTTACAGTGATTTTTTCACTTGTGTACTAGAAATAATATAACCTATTTGATCAATATGTCAACTTCAAATTGACATAACAGACAAATAAGCGATTCAGCATCGCTATTAAATTTAATATGTGCAAAAAAATACTTTTTTTGTATACTTTTTGTACCAATGAATAAAATGTCTGAATCATTTTAGGCCTTTATAAAGCGTTTCATATAAGTCTTGATATGAATCTTGTAACGTACGGATGAATCATATACTACTTATCGATGCTACAGTACACTGAAATTGTACTGTTTACTAACGATAAGTTTGATAATGGACCTACTTATGCAAACAGGAACCAATCCACACACATCACAAAATCGAGATAAGGACACAGCAACTTTTAAAAATGAACCTTCTTTAAAGAGTGTTTAATATCAAAATGATTTGACAATTTTGACAGAACAAAACATTTTTGACATGACAAAACATGACAAGGTTATTACTCAACTTAGCAGGAGTTGTTCATTAAACTAACAAGTTTATGCCCCATAGACACCCAACAATTCAAAAAAATAATTGAAATTAGTTTTTTCAATAAGGCCTATACCACATGGTCCCTTGTATTTTTTAATTTTTAATCAATTAAGTAGAATCATGCGGGTTGGTTCTTGTTTGCATAATTTATTTATTTATTTTTATTTATTTAACAGATACACCATTGGCTTATCACTATACATTGATAGTTTCATTACATTACAGTTTTGTTCAAAATGACTTGCCTTTAAAGGTATATACAGCACTCAAAAAAAAAATAGCGCAGCTGAACAAGATATGACTTAATTAAACTTACTTAACTAGATTAATATTAGGATTTTTACAAATAATATTTAACAATAAACAGACTGTAAACTAAAAGAAAGTTATAAATATTTATTACATAAGCTAATAAATTTTGATATGTTATGTGTGTGAAAAATATCGACATCGCTGTTGGAGGAGATACAGTTATAAGTGTGCATTAACCTATTTAGTGGAGCTCGTTTACCTAATTTTGTTCTGTGAGTAGATAAACAAAAGGTTTTGGTGATTGGATGTCTTGGTATAGATCTGGGGACTTGTATGTTTATTTCATTTAGCAAAGGTGGTGATAGTAGGAGGCCGTGAATTAGTTTATGCAGTGTCTTAAGGTCGGTTATTCGACGTCTTTTTTCAAGAGATTCTAATTTAAAGTGTGACAGCCTTGTATTATAGTCCGCACGGTATGGGCAAGTTTGATCTCTTAAAGCTAGGTATCGAGTGAAATTGCGTTGGATACGCTCTATTCGATAACTATGAATTAGGTATGTAGGGTTCCATACAGGTGAGGCATATTCTAGGGTACTGCGAATGAGAGCTTTGTAAAGAGTGAGAATAGATACAGGGTTTCTTAAATCTTTACATACACGCTTTACGAATCCAGCCATCTTCCATGCTTTAGATGTCATGTTGTCAGTATGAGTAATGAAGTTTAACTTTTTATCGATCATTACACCAAGGTCACGGACTACTTCGGATTCTGCTATTTTTTCTCCGTCGATAATGTAACTGGACGGGATAATGTTTCTCTTTCTAGTAATTTTTATGTACTGACATTTCTTAGGATTTAGTAGCATTTTGTTACTTTTGCACCAGTCAGAAATAGAGTTAAGATCTGCCTGTAACTTATCTACATCATCTGGAGAAGCTATGACCTTATATAATTTTAAATCGTCTGCAAATATGGAGTAACTACTGAAGTGAATGTGGGCAGAAATGTCATTTATAAATGCTAAAAAGAGAACGGGGCCGATATGCGACCCTTGTGGGACACCTGAAGTAGGAAAGAGCGAAAACGACTTAAAACCTTGTGTTGTTACCCTTTGAATTCGATTATATAAGTAGGACTTAATCCAGTTCAACAAATTTCCGTGAATGCCATAATATTTTAATTTAGACAAGAGAATGTTGTGGTTAACTTTGTCAAACGCACTGCTAAAATCGGTGTATATGGCATCGACTTCTATGTTTTTATCAACGTCCCTTGCCAAGTTCGAGGTATATTCTAATAAGTTACTAACTGTAGACTTTCTTAAGGAAAAACCGTGCTGTAAATTAGAAATTACCTTCGATAGATGAGATGATAAATAAGGACAAATGATTTTTTCTAGAATTTTAGGAAACAAGCTTAATAAAGATACAGGGCGATAATTTTCAATATTGCATTTGTCACCCTTTTTGTAGATAGGAATCACATTTGCGATTTTCCACTCATCAGGACATTTTGCAGTTTTAATAGATTTTTGGAAAAGCAATTTAAGTGGGAGTGTTAAATATTTATACGTTTTTTTAATGAAATAGGGGGGAATTCCATCCGGTCCTGCGCCTTTGTTAGAGTCAATTGACTTGAGTACTTTCTCAACGTCTCGTTCTGTAATCTCAATGTTGTTCAAAATCAATTGTGGGTAGCAATCGCCTAATTCCGGTTGCGTTGAGTTATCAGTGGGAGTGTAAATAGAAGAAAATCGTGTAGCAAATAGATTGCAAATTTCAACACTACCACGCGCCACTTTGTCATCTAAATACATCTCGGAGGGCAGGTTGGACGACCCCCCACGTAATGTTTTAGCATAGGACCAGAATTTTTTTGGGTTTTTACTGAGAGCGAGTTCGGTGTTATTTAAATATATGTTGTAGCAGGATGACATCAATGACTCTACGCGTTTATTTGATAGTTTAAGTTCGATTTCATCTCTAGGATTGCTGTAAATCTTGTATCTTAAACGAATTTTATTTCTTTCAGCTATTAATTTTATAAGATTTCCCGTAAACCAATGTGGATATTTCGAGCTACGAGGCTTAGTCTTGGGCACTGTTGATTGTATGACAGCATGAATAAGTCGATAAAATTTTGAAACAGCGATGTTAACATCCTCCACATCCGACAGTTCTTTAACCCAATCAATATGGCTCAGTTCACTTTTTACAGTAGAATAATCAGCTTTCTTGTAATTATACGTTGCAAATTGCTTATTTGGCAAAAAGTGATGATAGTTATTAAAACTAAAAGTAATCGATAGTGCTGGATGGTGTAAATCTAGTTTACAGAACGGATTGATACATTTTTCAACAATTACATTGTCTATGTTACTGAGGGTGAGATCTAAGATACGACTGTTATGGTTTTTTACATGATTAAATTGTGACAAATTGTTTAACGACATAAAGTCAATCAATAAATGCCCTAAGCTACATTGATAATTTGTTGGAATTAAGTTACAACTTCCGCTTGAATCTTTATTCCAGGCAATAAAACCGAGATTGAAATCACCTAAAACAATCACATCACCGGCATGAGATAAAATCATTACTTTCTTATGATGATGTACTGTATGATTAATAAATCGATCAGATATTAGTTAAAATACTAGTGCATTAAAAATACGGTTAGAACACACAGGTAGCAGTAAAATTCTAAAAGAGAAGGAATATTTAAGTCTATTAGCATTACTCTTTTATTTATCATAAAGTGGATATTTCCATATCACCAATTTTCCAATTATTTATACAAATACTTTGATTGCCACATTTGCAAAAAAAAAATGTACATGTCAATGATATTCCAGCGAATCGACCGCGAAGTGTTCACCAACTTGTTCACGCACTGTATCCTCAAGCTTGGCTAGAATGAGGCTGTCTTGATGACTCATACGTGGCGATTCCGTTAGCCCTGAAAATTTAAAATTGCCAGTTACATTTATTCTTAACAGTTATATTTATAGGCAATAAGTATTTATATGGTTAGGGTAAGTGGGGCAGAGTAATGCAGAAAAATCATTGTAAGTACCTACATATTCATTATAACTGTATATAAGGTAAGTGATACAAATAAGGCCTACCTAATATGAAACACTCATTATCTTGATAAATTATTCGAAAAGGTGATAAATAAAAGCAAGGCATTATTCTTTAGTTTATAAATTTTAAGTAATCATGAAAACATATTATAATCTTTTAACAAATATCACTTAAAAAGAGGTAATTCGAAAACCTTAGCCTTAGGCCTTTTTAAAACATAGTGACTTAACAAAGCCTAGTACTTAAACTATAGAAATATTGTTAATAGAGTATTAATTAAACAAAAATATATTATTCTGAGCATTTTATCAAGTCTATCCGTGAGACCCTTGAACAAGTTTCTAAGTTATTTTACTAAATATTATGCTTAAATTGCTAATCAGACTTGAAGTCACATATTAACAAGAAATAAAGAATAATATAAAAAAAACCATACAAACAAAAATTTGAAAACTAACATCTTTTCAAAAATGAATTAAATATTAAAAAGAAACATATTTTAGTAGGCCATAATTAAACAAGGTAACTAATTAAGGCCTTGGAACGTAATAAGTAGCATAATTTGCTTAGGAACATTAATCAGTCTTACTGACAATAAGTAAATATTAACACTAGTAAAGGTAAAATAAAATCATGTATGTCCTGTTTCTTTGTTGAAATTATTGCCAATATTATATTTGTCACAAAAAGCAAATGTTTGAATGCGAATCATTTTTGGCGTCAGAGGTATTCCTATTTGAGAAAATTTTATTATACGGCTGACGAAATCTTTTTCTTGCTCTTTCGTAAATATAGCATTTCTTCCTAAACTCTTATGTAAAATACCACTTTTAAGATGATTTCTAATGGTTCTTCTCGGAACGCCATATTGCGCTGAAGCTTTGTAAGTCGACAATCGCCCATAACTGCCGCTCTTAAGCTTTCTTCGGACCACGTAGCCCGTTTTAGTCTTGGAGAAGACATACTAAGATAATTGTTCTGTAAACAAACATAATAAAGTTAAAATTCACCAGAATTCCTATTAAGGCCTAGGGTCAGAAATAAGGCCTATTATAAAAGTAGGCTTTATTTAATACATCACATTTCATAAATGTTATAAGCAGTATTTAATTCGCATATTCTAAAAATTACAGTTTAAAGTTATAGTTACCTTTTTGATGAGTTATATTGTGATCCGTATACATTAATTGAAATAAAACTTTAAAGAATAACGTTAAAAATCCAATAGAAATTACGAAAATTTAATAACGTGCTATGAAAATGCCCATTATTTGCAAACGACTGGCCACTGATATCGCTGTGAGCGCGAGCGGGCCGCTCGCGTACTATGTACTGAGTTGTGAAGATGTCGTCTATGTGTATGTAAAGTATTTTTGATGTAAATATATTTTAAATGACCTTTCCGCACTACAGGCCTTATTTGAGCATAGGCCTTATTTGTATCATGTACCTTATTATAATATTTTTTTCAATGACTGTGGCGCCACCCGAAGATTGTGTTAACTATTTAGAATATCGTGTAAAAGAGGGTAAAATGAATATGTAGAGTAAATATGCAGAGAAACACAGAAGAGACAATGTCTGTCGATTAAATATTCTCTTATGTTGTGAGAACGTTTGGAATTTTTAATATACTCGTAAAGTGCAATGTGGTGAAGGTCGTACATGATTATAAGTGATATATGTAATATACTGCCTCGTCCTCGTCGTCTTGGGTTCGATCCCCGGGTCGGGTACTATTAGATTTCCCTAAATTACATTTTGTAGTAGTGACTAGGAGTCTGGATTTGTGCCCGATATATGGAAATAGGCTCACCACCTACTCCATAATGAGGCCTAAACGTAACTGGTGAAACGTGCGAGTGTAGTACTACACTCTGTCTACCTCTTCGGGGATTATAGGCGTGATGTTACGATTATATGTAATACATTATTACTTCAACGCAATTTGAAGCGTGGTCTATAACTATGTGGTAATTCTGTCACGTCAATAAAAAATAAAAAAAATCCCACAACAGCGCTGTTCATTGGAACGTACAGGTATTTTTTGCGACAAACGGATTTCCTTCGTACCTTGTTCTTGAATTAAAAACGACCGGCGACATATTATTAATTAACTAAAACCCAATTATGCGAAGTGAACGATATATATTATGCAATATCACTGCAGGAGCCGACATTGAGCTTTTATACTCTTGTATCGTCACGCCAAATCCTTTACGAGGTAGGCAGAGAGCTCTGAATGTATCTGTATCCTCACAGACCCGACGTGATACTTTTCACAGAGTTAATACATATGTTTACCTCTTAAAACATATTAATGTGGTTTTTTAGCAGTTATAAATATAAGGGGAGATCGGTGGTTTCCGCGGCGAGTGTGTGACGTGTGTGTACATTGTGTGTTCCATGGTGAAATCGTGTACTATGAAACGTGTTCACACACTGTGACACTGTGTGAGAAAGTGATGCCAGTAGATTATAGGGGATGTATTAAAATTGCGATTATTAGAAAACAATTTCTAAGCGGTTATAGCTGTGTAATAGGCGGTGATACACTAGTAATGTATGTATAGGTATTGATTAAGGGGCGAGTCACAAGTTTTCGGAAGGTATGAAGAGGGAGATAAGAATAGATGAAGCGCGACAGGTCTGTAAGGATAGAGATATTTGGCACTCGGTGCTCTCTGCCTACCCCATCAGGGACATGGCGTGAAGCTATAGATTGCCTCACGCACTCGCGAAGCGTGCCAGTCTGTGATCTTAACCCATCCTATTCTGAGACAAGACCCGTCCTCAACCATTGAATGATATATGATGGTGATCAAAAACTATGATTAATTGTTGGCAATATAAGCACACATTCAGGTATAATTTAATAGCCCAAATACATCACAAACTAGTAAGTTAAAAGGTGTTAATTTCAACCTTGCACTCCAGGGTTCTAGGGTTGAAATCCTCTGACTCTACAAGTGAATAATATTACACCATCGCCTTATTAAGATTAAGCAATACCAGGACACTAAGTGTTCTTCTTCTGAGAGAAGACTTGTGACTAATAATGAAACGCCAAGGAAAGTGTTAATTATGGTGAAGTAATAGTATAGTTAACAATTA
>DWEO01000130.1:0-11616 GCA_018245995.1 Pyrrhopyge telassa croceimargo
CTTAAGAAAAAGAGTAAATAGGCACTTCCTAAATAAGCGGGTTACTTCCTAGGTTGCCTCAAGCTTTCCAGCAGTTGGGGTAGCAGTTAAACGCAAGCCTATTAATTGTTTCATTAAAAAAAGGTAATTGTTTGATACAGGCCTCATTATTATTGAACTGACATTTTTGAATACTTAAATAGTCATACACATTATATAGATAACTATGCCTCATTGTTTTCTGATAACAGTATTATGAACAAAATTAAGTCAATTCCGCAGAGTTACAATTTAGCGACAATTAACATTCTATTTCTATTTCAGTGCTTATTCAAATTGAAATGTTTTGTCATAACAGTACCTATATTAGAAAATAAAATAAATTCACTTTCGATAGTTATTGTAAAGTTGTCTACTACATTGTTAATATGTAACGGGAAAGGAAAGTAGTATCTATTTCACAGTTGAAATGATTATTACCGCTATATTTATCTATGTTTATAACTGACACTATTTCTGTACATGTTGATGCAAGCGAAAGTGAGCCATGCGGTCTGGTAATAAGCCTTAATCTACTATGTTATATTACGATATCAACTGACATAGTTCACGTCGTTTGGCAAAGAAAGTCCATTAGGGACGATGTAAAGGTGTATCGCTTTGTGAATGTATATGAAGGCACACGTTTATCGTTAAGCGATCAGAAATGGTCTATTTAAATGTTTTTGATACGATTTAAAAGTGTCTCCGTGTAGCAGAGCGGAATGCTGATCTCTTCGCTTCGTTCCGTGTCGCTGTCGTCGCGTCTAATCGAAATTAATGTGATTTAATTAAATTTCAATATAACCGTTTATATTCGACTTCTTTTGTTAAAATTATGAACAAACTTATGTTAATTATAATCTGTTTAAGATCTGACTGTGGACACTGGTTGGATCGTTGCCACTGAGCAACACTTGCATTGTTGAGGTACATGTGGAAGACTCAATAGAATATTATTTTCAAATTATTTCCCGTAAGGTATGTATTTTAGTAAGAACTCCAAAAGTAGACTCCCCATTTCGTTGTATTTTTACTATATCTACTGCAATAACTATTCAATACTAAAATAATTTCTACAATATAAAAAAAGATGAATAATGAAGCTTACGTCTAAGAAGAAATTACGAGTTTATAATTATGAGTTAATCTGAGCATCATTGGATTTGTTCGGTAGGTAAACAGGTGAGTGAAGTAATAGTACTTAGGCTAATGTATTATCATTAAAAATATTCAACTATCAATTCTATCCACACACACAAAGAAGGCTTCGAAGTAAAAAGTTTTCCTGGCAATAAACAATACCGTGACTGCAGCGTATCAGATACAGGAAGCGTGGTCACGTCCGGTTCCGCTGGCTGATCACCTTCGCGTGCGCGGCACGCATCAGGGTGCGTTGGTACCGGATGGACACATCTAGGCCTTAGTGGACATGAAAGAAACGTAATACTGTCGAATGTTATACCACTGCATCTTGTGAAGTACTTTTAGTATAAGAATCTATAAAAACCGCTGAGAAGAATTTATAAGAAGAGTCTTATAAGACTAATCTATAAGAAGTTTATAAGGCAAAAACACTGACACAGAATAATTAACATTAATAAAAGCCTTATTTCTATCGAAACGGGTTAAGGCTATAGTCATTTGGAAGACATCACGTGACTCGAGAAATCCGGACTTATAGGACCCGTAGTAGGACATAAATGCTATTCTATTACTTTCCACAATAAAATATAAACCGCTGAACACATGAATATAATCAGTCATTTTCATGTTATTTACCCATTAAATTTGAGATGTTGCGATTAGGTGCTAAGAAGATTAACGGTAAGACTTATTAAAATACCTTCGACTCCGAAAATGTACCATCTAATCCAACAAAAAACAGCAAGCGGTGATTTTGTAACCGAAAATCTGGGTCACATATCCACATCGACACTACTAGAGCAAGTTATGACCCGGGAAACGAACCCCGACCATCGAGCACGCGCACTGTGTAAACATTTTAAATCCAACTATATTTTTGATATAACTATCAGACAGCTTGTAAGTAGGCGGGGAAATAGTCAAGCGTTGTAGAAGTATGGTTAATATGAGCTTTCACTGTGGCATCAGAAATAACAAGGGTAATAATAATAATAATAATATTATACATTGTACAGCATCCAGATACATTGGAAAGAAAAAACAGACAAAGCACAATAAAAGATAAAGATATTGCAGCATAGGCACGAGTCACGTAATAATTCATCTTCCAAAATGTGTATTTGTAATAACAAATTTCAATATAATGTAAGGTATTGGGAGGTTAATTCGATGGAAAGAAACCTAGTCAAAGTATTATGTAACGAGCCGTAGTTGTTCTTTGAATAACATAACGTAACAGATAGTAGGTATCACGACTGTATTTCCCCGAAGGGGTTGGCAGAGTATAGCACGCCCACTTTTCACCAGTTGCGTTATAGGTCGAATGTAATGCCTGTTGACATTTATTCATTTCTGTAATTTTTCTTTTTTATAATTTTCGAGAGTTCCTGTGTTCGATTCCCGGGTCGGGTATTATTAGATTTTTCTAATTTAGATTTTCTAGTAGTGGCTCGGAGTCTGGATTTGTGGCCAGTATATGGCAATAGGCTCACCACCTAATCTATCTTAGGATGTAAACATAACTGGTGAAATATGGGAGTGTAGTACTACATTCCTCTGCCTACCTCTTCAGAGATTACAGGCGTGATGTTATGTTTTCTTTTTTATAATTTACTTCCACATGGATATCTGGTATAAATATATGACTTAAAAAATCATGTTGATATTTAACCTGTTTACGGTTAGTTTAGAATGCATGGCATTGCAATAACACGATACCTGATACAAAACGATAGTACAACTACTGTAACTAAAAATACCGATTGTAAAAATATTAAGCACCGTGAGTCGAATGCTTTCAGACAATTTGTCACATTGACAAACGGCTTCCTTGTTGTCAGCGCACAGTGGGCGACACAGCTTCGACGTGCGCATACCTGGAATGCACGTATTCGTAATTGCAACTGCTTTTGCACCAGATGTACCTGGCTTCTCGGTTATGGTTCGCATGATTCAAGCCAATAACATTTTTTAAGGTTTATTGTGCACTTGGTCTCAATAGTTAATAGTGAAAAACAGAATCGATTTCCGTAAAGGTATATTCAATTAATTTTATATATTGAATTGATATTATCATTATCCTGACATTTATAGTACTGAATTTTTGTCAAAGTAACAATTGAAGTACTTAGTAAGTAAAACTCTTTCTGACCCTAAGGAAACTGCTGATCATTATAATGACTTACTCGTAGATCGAGTTGAAGCATACTTTAAATATAGGATCAGCAAGATTACCTCTAAACATTCTACCCCACTCATAAAACCCAAATTCTGAGTAAATAATAACTACAATAAATACTTGATCCTAATAGCACCGAATGTGGTGATATGTGTAACGAAATAAATAAACGCTAAATATTATTATAGATTGTTCCAATTTTAAGCTACATACATCACAAGTTTAAGTGCTTAATTAATTGAACATGGAAAACTTTAACATCGTCATCATCATCGTTGTCATCAACCTATTGCAGCCCACTGCTGGACATAGGCCCCTCATGACGGGTAACATGAATAACATAAAACTTTAACATTAAACATTAATAAACATAACATTAAATAAGCAATATCTGGACACATTAGAGTCATTAGAATATGTAACAAAATGGTAGCCTCAGTGGAAAGAGAGGTAATTATGACTATTTTAAGAAAGAACTTATATTAACCAAAAGGCCTATTTTGTACCGAAAGCATACATACTTGTACTAGAATAAACGTAAAAAGGGTAAAATTCATTCGCTTACGTATGTACGTAAGCGAATATGTATTTATATATTGTATATGTATACACATTTAAAAATACAAATATCTGGAATGAGCTTCCTTCTGAGGTACTTTCCGAGCACTATGACATGGGGTTGAATGTAAAGTTGGAATGAAAGTAACTTAATACAAGTGAATTAGCTTATAAAATAAATATTAATATAAATAATGTAAAACACAATAATGTAAATAATAATAATGTAAATAATAATTAAATCTATCTAAAAATTAGTTACTATTGAAAATTGTAGAAAGTATTTTATTTTCTATTAACAATGCAGGTATCTCTAATGAGAATGCAAAATTGGCCAACAACTTTAAATTAATTTTAAAATTATTTTATAAATTTTAAATTTAAGTAATGTATAATGACATAAATATTTATAAAACATGTTTAAATTTATTTCGATGTGCAATGTTACGCAATTCTGTTAGTGTTCTTGTATTTGTAGAAGCAATGGGATAATATTTAGATTAACCTGTACATAATAAATTTAAATATTATAATATATTTTTAATAATCCTCTATCCCATTGTGGGACGGAAACGTAACTGGTGAAACGTTGGATTGAACTACACTCCTCTGCCTCCTTATCGGGGTTTACAGGCGTGATATTACGTTTTAATTTTTGTTATGACTTAGCTATAAATTTCAAAATAAGTATTGACTTAAACGTTTGAATAAAACTTATTACATAGCCATATTACTTAATTATTCGTCGTGTAACTTAAATTTTTATGTTCGTATTCAAACGGTTTGGATTTTTCATTGTAAAAATCACCTTGCCGACTCAAAACCCCTACCAATCTCCAAATCTAACTTGTTTATCATATTTATGAGATTTTTCACTACTTATCCATTACCTGTGTTGCCTACCGTACTCACAACACATGACATAGGTACTGACCGTTCACCAATTGATTTACTGTCGCGCGCCTGTTACCATAGGTATCTATACTTATTTCAATACCCACTTTTTAAATCACATACAAAATATTATGTAATCAGCGATACCTAAAATTATATTTAACGACTTTTCAGCTTTTGACTGCCTCGTTGGTCGTGTTGGTTGCAAGCGGGACTGCCGATCGAGAGGTCCTGGGTTCGAATACCGGGTCGGGTACTATTAGATTTTTCTAATATAGAATTTCTAGTTAACATTTCTAATAGTGTAACGTAACTGGCGAAATATATGAGTGTAATACACTCCTCTGCCTACCTCTATGGAGATTACAAGCTCGATGTCTCTTTTCTTTTTAATGAAAATCCTATTTGTTTTATATATTAAAAGGCATTGCAAATAAACTGGTAAATAATTGGTTTTTGGTTCAATGTGTAGAAACAAAAAGATACGCACGATTTATTATTAGAAATACATTCGCTAATGATAACGCCATTCAGCAAAAGTCGAAAATGCTTTACCTCTGTTTCATCAAAAGTCCGAAATAAACGGATGCCAAATATATCTTGTACCAAAACGCCATACGCGAAAGCAAAAAGAGAGACGCAGCAGTTCCTAGTACAAGTATTAATATCCCGGACGTTTAATCAAGGTGGCAGGGGGAGGGGGGACTCGCAATTATGGTACAGGTTGACAGCTGACAAATCGATGGTCGAGTTTGACGTGCACATTGTATTTGGACGGCGCGGGCTCGGGCTGGGGAGACAGTAACGTCGTCGAGCACGGACCTAGTGGGAAATAATGGAGAAAGTACATTAAAATCTATTTGATTCAGTATATAGATTTGCAAATACGTAATTGGAAAAGTAAGAAATGGATAAAATGTTTTTGAGACTTATAAATAGGGAAAGTATGAGAGAATAAGGAGGTATATTAATCGATGATTTGTATTTAATTAAAATTAGCTTTAATAGTGTTTGAAAATGATATAACACCTATATATACACAATGAGAACAATTTCTATAAATCAAAGGTCGAAAACATAAGTATTTCCTCGCTTCCATCACTCATCTCCTCATTGCACAGTGGAGGCCTGCCCTATCCGTGTCTCAGATTTAGCGGAACGATTCGTGCGGTGCGTGATGTATTACCAGGTAATATTTCTCTGTATGTATTAATATCTAGCATCGCAGATGTTAATTAGCGTCCTCTTAGAAACAGCCACTTCGCATAGGATATGAATGGCGAGATGAGCGCCCACGGACTGCAAAATTTATATGATCAGCACTGTACTTGCTTTTTAGCGCTCACCCTTAATGTACTTGGAGTCTCTTGCTTTATTTAATCCATCGCAACTTCCAGAACATACGTAAAAAACGATCGGTTCAAAAGCTAATATAATTAATTTTGGGACACTTCGCCTGTGTTCCATTCCAGCTACATGTGAGGTACCCACCACATTGTCCCACATACCGCTCACATGCTTTCACGGGTGGTCACGAACTATTCGTTTGTTGACGTGATAAATGCGGCCATTCGTTAGCCATGGCTAGTTTGTTTCGTCACTCGAGAGAATAAATAAAAAATACTTTGTTTTATCCACGCGCAGTTCCCGATGTGACAAGCCTGTCACTTCGAGGTTGCTACACTTTTTATTCCGTATTTTCTTCAACAGTTTATTCATTCTGAAGAATATAATGTTGCTCAACAAACGGAGCTTGAAGAGATCAAATGGCGATGTGATTTAAGGGCGAAATATTGTTTTTATATTGGCGCCGGTTTTAGATTTGACCGGCTCGTCCGTGATTATTTTAAATGAAGTGATTATATTCTTATCATGTGGCATTTAAAGAAATAATATTACAAGAAAGATTTGGTACATTTGAAATCCAAGGCCTTATAAACAATAAACGAAACAGTGATAGTCGACTACCACGAATCCGAAGAATATTTACTACATATCCGGGACTCTTTGAACATTCTGTATGTAATCTAAAATATTTGAAGGAAATGTCTTGAAACCTACGAATGTACTGTAAATAAAGCATCGTGACACATATTACTAATAACAAACAGAAATGTCTGGCCTATTACCTGATTTTGATATACATTAATTTGATGCAAGGTTTCAACATAAATATAATTTAGCAAATCGCGTTAGACTTGGAACAAAAAACATGGCTTAGTCATACTTTAATAACATTTAAATATACCATGAGAATAAAACATGGAATTATTATTATGCCACTGCCATTATCACGACAACTCCCTTAAGAGGTAGACAGATGGTTGTACTAAGATTGTTTTGATTGATTTGTTTTTTTTTTGTTTTTTTTTGATTGATTAGATTGTTTTGTTTGTTGATTATTGGTTCTCCTAAGATGGTTTTTCTACGTTCACCACTCTCTTCATACATGCACGATGGCTTAACTCTAGGAGCCCAATTTATGTAGTTTTGATATAAACTCACGCAAATTATTGGTTTCTTACACTTATACAGCTTACAAACCAACTTAGTTGCCGCCAACAGCCAACAGGAGAGGCCTGTGTCCCAAGTACCATCATTTTGTTACAATCTCAAATTGTACATAAATCGTACCTACACATGTTCAGGCTTGGTGAAACTTTTGCAGTTTTTTAAAGATTTCCTTATTCCATATTTCCACTCGGTTTATCTTTTCGTTCTATTAGATTTTTAAAGACAGTAGTTTATTTTTGACTTCAGTGACCTAAGATGGAGTCATTTAGACCAAGAACTCGAAACAGACAACGTAGATTTTAAGCGTTATGTAATCAATAAACACTCTAATCGCTAACTAGCGATCTCTATCAGACAACCTTTGAGTAGGAGTCCAGAATAGAGGTCAGAGTATGCCAAAACTGCTTCTGAAATATGTATTATAATACGTCGTTCTTTGCGTGTAAAAGTTGATTACTATATCGTGAAATAATGTGCAAAAAATTTTTTTTTATATTTTTAAATACCACGAGTAAACTGTGAGAATCTCAATTTTTGTTACACCATTACCTTTGCACCTAATCCTAAGAATTGTACCTAAGAATATAAAGTAAAAAACACTCACTAGGACATATGGACCATGGCAGTAAACAATTTCGCATTAACACTAGATTAATTTCACAGTATAGTCAATTAACATACGTTTCTATAAATCAGCCGGAGGACTATTCCTGCGCCGCAACTTTGTCTTGTGCCTGTCACACGGCAAGTTAACAAAACGCTAGATTTATACACTGAAGGTGCTCGAACAAACAATTATTATTATAATCAACTGCATGAAGAAATACCCTTGTAAAAGTAATTTTATTAGAGTATTTTGGTGTTTGTATCACATAGCTGCATTGACTATTTTAAAAATATAACAATGTAGAGTTAATAAGGCCTAAAATCCATTGCGAATTATTTGTAAATACTTATTATCTATGCTTGTTACATATTATGAACCCTTTGATCGTTCTACTGTTGGTACTTAGGTCTCCTATAAAAATGGTGTAAAATTAAAAGGGTTCTGCTATAGTCCGCCACGCTACTCAACTACTGGTTCGCAGACAAAATTAGGCTAAAACGTAACATCACACCTGTTATCCCCGAAGAGGTAGGCAGAGGAGTGTATTACTACACTCACACGTTTCACCAGTTAGGCTTAGGTCCCATTATGGAGTAGGTGGTGAGGCTATTGCCTTATATCGGGCACAAATATAGACCCCGAGCCACTACTAGAAAATCTAAATTACAACAATGTAATAGTACTCGACCCGGAAATAGAACTCCAACCTCATCGGCAGTCGCGCTTGCAATCAACACGACCAACGAGGCGGTCAAAAGGACTAATAAGGATATTTTTCAATGAAGACGCTAAATTAAGGTCTTAAAAGAATAACCCGGGTTTTTCACCCGTACTTACCGCGTGCTGTGTCGAGCTGAAAAAAGTGACTAACGGTGGTGTAAATATAAGTAGATAGTTAAGTGCGCCTCGAAGATTAATTGCTGTCGTTTTAACCGGCCAGGTAATGTGTTAGATGTTGGTGCGGGCGTCGACGGCGTACGGTGTGCTAAATTATTGCGGAGAGCCACTAATAGCGAAATTTAGAAATAGCATTTATCTTATTTACCTGTTAAGCCGAATATTATTTTATTAGATTAAAGTGAGTCGTCACCGTTCAGTACTACCACACGTGAGGCATATTATTTTCTTTTCCTTAGTGTTGAGCTGGGGTTCTCTACCAGGACATAAATGTTGGGTTATATTTAAATTGATAGGTTTTCTATTAATTTTGAGTAAATTGTAAAGTATTGATTGCGTCCAAAAAGACCGGGAAGTACCATTACATGGTCGGTGTAAAAGGTTTTATTTCCACTCAGAGAAATATAACAATGTAGAGTTAATATATAGAAATGGCAACAGAAATGACAATTTTCAAAAATAGTGCACATTTAATGAATCAATAGACACTTCGACGTGTGTTGTAATACTGTTCTTTGTATATATTTGATTCGTAGCTTCTTGACGGTATCATAATAAATAATGGTAGGTATAAACCTAATAAATAACACTGATTCCAATTCTCCTTTTTTAATCCGTTTTAATACTGTAGAATATTACCTGGCCATTGGAAATAGTGCGCACTCTCATGCTTTTTCTTCTGTACAAGAGCTCACTCTAAGCGTCCGGATAATTTATAGTGGTCGTAAAGCTATGTCCGCTTTTAAGTCTGTATGAAATAATACGTTTCTGACGTACGCTAGCGAGTACGAGTAGGAGCTCATCACTCAGTGGTCGGAGATCAAAGGACGGTCTCTCCACTCTCCGTTCGATTGTTTATTTTGATGACTTTGTAGCGATGAACGAGGTAGGAATCTAATGGAGTCGGAGACGCACCTAATATCGTTCAGGAGCGATGAATGACGGCCGTGTATATGTGAGCTGCGGCGTTGAGTGGCAACCGTAATTTATATTTCACGTTCACTTGTTGCGTCTTACCTCTGAAACATCAACCACACTATTGTCTTTGAAAAATTGTATCATAGCCAAAATTATTTCCTCTATCTCATACCATGTTGCCCGATTTCGATTCTTGAACGAACTAAAACTATCTACAGAGAGGTATGTGCTTAGAGAGAGTGTATCAAAATATATTTGGATGTATCCATCAGTTTTATGGTTTCTCAGTACACGTTGCAATAAAATCACCAGACCATAAACAGAAGATAAACATCTTACGTTAATATATTGCGTGTAGCGTGTATCAGCGGCTGCGAACTCATATCCAACTACATTGTCCGACCAAGGTGGGTACTGGACGACGGTTAATGCAGCGGCCTGTCGCCTTTGATCGTAATCACGATGCATCAAAGCGAATCCATAAAACGGTCTCATCCAGATCAAAACTTATTACGTCTCCAAATAATCCCGGTGGGCTTAGAACTAGCTCTTGAGAACATCGCCACCAATTCCACGTGAATGTATCAAAGCGGTCACCTGTCGCTCTAAACAAGGTTTAATGGTTTGACAGATGTGGTTTGGCTAAATCCGATTCTTGGAAGTCTTCACCTGGCGTCATCGGATTCACGGCGCGGAATTTATCTCGGCGTCATTAGGGATCTGTTTCACTTTGCTGATATAACCAGTAGCGATTTGAGCAATCATGGAAAGATCCACTGCTGGACATGTTCTCTTCTGAGAATAAGAAGGGTTAAGCTCACATGATATGAACTCACTGATATGATCTGTCCCCTCTCTCCTCCATCCTCTCCTCCTCCTCTCTAAGTCCAGTGCTGCATATAAGCCTTCGATATAATCGATTCGCTTAGATATATTCTCCATACTGGCCATACGGGTTGTGGATTGCAGAACACGTCCTCTCGCACCGCTAACACTGCTCCTTGTCAACAGCTAGGGCGTGTAGCCGTACCTGAGCAGGCCGCTAGATACCACACTAGATACACCCTGGTATCTGGGATATGGGGTCCGGGGATGTATTCTTTGTTCGCTCCGATTCAGATAATGTACTTATATAATACTGTTATACATAAAACACTGACTGTATCCACATATAATTGCACTTAATATTTATTCTTATTTTGAACTTAATTTTTTATTTGTGGTTCTAAACTTGTAGTCTAATTGGAAACAAAAATGATATGTAGCAGAGTAGGACAGGTACAGAACCGAAATCTAAATTCAAATTTCATTGGAATAGATCTATAGACAATTGCATCTATAGACATACAAACAGATTCACAATACGACGAGGTAAGTTTTGTAATCAGTTTAATACATATATATGTAGGTATACGTTATAAATAAGTAACACGAATTTGAATTCCGGGCGGGAACTGAATAAATGTGTTAGTATCTCTATGAATTTAATTTAATTTATCGTATATGGCTTATTCGCTGCCGGTGAGACTTGTAAAGTTTCAGGGAATTAGTTTTACGAGTAGAACGAATATCTTTGTGTTTATGACTTTATCTAAAAAATGTAAACTGGGCTGCTTCACACCCGTTTAATTCACATAAAATAATTGTACGCACAACAGTTACTAAATACTATATACTAAATACTCTAATTAAAGATGGTGGATATCATCATGTAGCCTGGTATTGTTCCACTCTCTGACACGAGTCGCTTCCTCGCTGTATGAGTAAGGTTAGGACCAAAGCTTGGTACTCTGGCTAAATGCGGTTTGATTCCAAACGCCTTAGAAAATATTAGGAAAAACTCTAAGGTATGCAGCTGTCCTCGTGATATTTTCCTTCGCCGTTA
>DWEO01000131.1:0-11576 GCA_018245995.1 Pyrrhopyge telassa croceimargo
TGTGCTCGGGTGCCGCCTTGAGGAGGGGGCCTTTTTGGAAAGACATCGGTGGGGTGGGTGGCGAAAGTCGAGCGAACCTACAGTTCTCGTGACCCACCCATAGCGCTGGAGTGGCACACCGTCAGGTTTTTGTGAGTAGTCTGGGCCTTATGGGTGGTTCGACCTAAAAAAATGATATAATTGTGTTGCCATGCACCTTCTTATTATTACTTGGGATACTACGTACTTGTGCTAAAGAACGATAAAATAAAATTTGGAGCACTTCGGAAGTGGAGCCGTAATTCGAAAAATTGCACTTTTAAAACTTTTTTTTGACGGGTCTAAAGCCATGCGTCTCATTATTATTACTTGGGATATTACGTACTAGTGCTAAAGAACAATATAATAAAATTTGGAGCACTTCCGAGGTGGAGCCGTGATTCGACAAATTAACCATTCGTTTTGGTTAACTATCTAAATTATGTTCTACACTAAATAATATACATATTGCATTTCTAAAACCAGAACAGTGCTTTTTTCACAATTAATTTTCACAATTTCCGGGATTAAAACAATTACCTATATCAAAATAATTTGGATGTTAATGAAATATATTAGGAATTTTAGAGGATCGAAAAAATTTATAAGCGAACATCACATCGGATACTGGTAAGACATATTTATAAAACTAAAAAAAAACTGAAGATGTTATTAGGAAGTAGAAAATGAAAGTAATAAACGCGTACATTGCAAATCAAACGAGCAGTTTCAATATTTTCAAAGCTTTCAATGTACAATAGAGTTTTCTTCACTTTTTTACTTTGCTTGCTTTAAATCAAATTATACCGTTAAGAAATTCAACCATCAAAGTTCTAATTATTACGATGACTTTACACCAAAACGGGATGGCATGTGCGATCCTTTAAACAGAAAACGTTTCAGCCGACCCGGCACGTGGTCGCAATATAATTATAATCTTTTTATAGATTTATTGCCGTCCGTACAGAAACGGTAACAGTAACATGGCTTGTTCTGATTTATTTGAAGATATTGCGTAACAGCCAAAATAAAATATGATTCTTCGAACTTTTCGAATGGAGCTACCGAAATAGTGTTGATGGACGATACACGGGTGGAGTTCACGTGTGAAGGTGAAGCGAGTCAACTGTGACTTTGATGGGACTTCTGACTTTTCAGGCTGACTCAACTGTTACTTCTAAGATTAAACATTCAGGTCCCTCAACACTAAATTTAAGTACCTTACGTCTAAGCATTTGCTTATGTCTATTACTCGCTACCACATTACCTTACCTTACCTTACATTACCTTGCCACCTTACTTCTGCGCTACAAAATATTCGTTCGGCTTAAAGCCCCATATTTTTATACTTCACCTGGAATCCACCAGTACAACGACAGCTCATCAACTATTCCATGATGAGACCTGAACGTAACTAGTTAAACGTGGAAGTATACTACAATCCTTTGCCTGCCTCTTCGGGGTTATAAGCGTGATGTTACATTACGTTATCTGGATTTCAATTGCTATCAACTGCATATTGTGTATTATTTGTTCTGTCGGCGATGGATTTTTATTTCCTAGCGTTGGAAATGGAGATGGTGCCGCTAACAATAAAATTTATAGCTCAGTTTCATATTTATTTAACTCCCCAAGAGTCTAAACTTTCCGAAGTTAGTTATCTTTTCAAAACCCGAATGATATTGAATCTTGTGCTCATAGATTTAAGATGTAATTTGCGTAGTCGCGAGCCCAGTTTACATCTGATTGTGCAAAAATATTGTAGTATCTATTTCAAGCATTTGCGTGAATAATACAGGGATATTATGTACATAAAAATAAACAGTTCAACCGATACAAATCTTGATAAAAATATAAATATTTCTTCGTTTGAAATGAAATGGAGCGTTTTAAATTTAAAACAATAAATTAATCAATACCATATCTAAAAATATAGCTAAAAATCAATACTATATTCAATTGGTAAAAAAATATGTAAAAAATGTCTATAAGTCTTAAAAATGTAAAATGACTTATATTTATTATTTTTACATTGACTTACGTTGTGTAAATCATGAAATTACATTTTATAATACAATCCTAAAACATCCCTAAACATTTACAAAGTAATCGTCATATCCTACGCTAATCTCGGTAAAAAACCATATTTAAATCTCCTTTGAGAATTGTAACGGTAACTTGGCGGTATATACGAGTTTAAAATGAGGAAATTAATACCGTCCAATGAAATTAATAAGCAACAATTTCATTTAATTCGTCTCTCATAAACGTTAAGCGTCCTGGTGTAATTAAAATAAATATTGTTATATTTACACAATTGGCAACCGATATCGGATTATCTTTAATACAAATGTGATTACCACTTCATAATGCGAGCGATAATTAAATGGAGGTTGGAAGGGAGATACGCCATTTTTCATTTAAGGGATAATTGCTTCCGGTCGGACGCCAAATGGGGAATTTTCTCTCAATTACTAGTACCACATATTAATACTGTACACATATGTTAAAACGACTGTAGGTTTTATTACTCTATAGACACTACCATGAGTAAAAAATGTATGAGATGTATTTAAGCGACCTTGTTTAAATGACAAACAAAATCATGAAATTCATACACAATTGTAAAATGAATCAAAGTATAAAATCCTTCAGTTAATATAGCTCTTTTAATAGATGAAATAGAAACACCCCCGTTCAATAAGACATTTGTTTTTATTCTAAAATACATTTGAACTGTCGTCATGTAACTAAAACTTCCGGAATTCATCGCTTTTAGTGCTTTTCATTTCGATGTTCATGTCAGTTTCACGTTCTAATTGAGCGTTATCTAATCACCATGTCTACGCTTTTATCGATTTTTTGTTGAAAAAAAGGCCTCCTCTCAAAATGAGAATAGTTAATTGTCTAATACTAATATGAAATCAATAACTTATTATACTAAATCAATGAGTGATTTACGAAAGTTACATGCCTCCTTTGCCTACATCTATATATTCAGTTTATTATTGGCATCTCAGTCGATCTTTAACTATCGGTATGGTCTTGCCTGGTTTACTGTTGCATTGCCATTTTTAATAACATAGTTCAAAACTGCACATGAGTGCGTAAAATTTTGCATTTGATTTGACTGGAGTCTTTGCCACATGTCACACCTAATCTATCTGTACATCTCTCAACAGCTTCTTCTTTATTTGTATCATTGTCGTCTTTTAAGTCTTTCCCTTACATAATACGTCTTCGATTGGCCTGCTAGAACGCGGCTGACGGTCTATGGCCGGTCTATTTCGATCGTCCGATCGCACCGCCGCCTCGTAAATAATCCATTTGGTGTAGAATCGAACGCGTGCATTCGTTGTTGTTAGTGCTGGACTAAAAATAGCCGCATTCCAGAATATAGGTATACCAAATATATGAAGCAAGTGAAACCGGACTTCGTAAATATTGGTGTCAAATACTAACAGAGTAGAGAAAAACATGGAAATATGATAATTCATATTCTTATGTTCACGATAACTTTGTTCCCCTTTAAAGATTATTCAGTCCCAATTTCGCGCAACGAAATAATGATACACTTGAAAATGTATAAAATTGAAGTATATCATAGCAAGTATATATGCCTCCTTACAGCATCTTTATTTGTTTTTGTTGCTGTATTATGAATGAAACTTTCATTACATTTTGCATCCTATCCATGAAGAAAATGGTCCACGGTAACATCATATGTATACACATAGATGTAGTACGAAGATTAGTACAAAAATAATTTAATAGTGATAGGTGTTCCAGGCTGATAAATGTGCTTTCTGAATTAGAAATAAAAAATACTGATAAATAAAAGTAATTAACACAAGTGTACGAATGCAAACACATTACAAATTCGTCATGTCTCGTTGTGTTCGGGTCGAATGCAAGTCGTGCAATAGCGTCGTGAGCGGATGAAGCCGAAGTTTCTCTATCCGACTTAATTAAAGAAAACAAGCACACGTGCCGATGTTGGCAAAGTTGCGCAGCGCTAAACAAATGTCGGTTTGAATTGTACGTGGGAGCGAGTAACTTTTTAATCTGACTTAGAGAATTTTATTTCTTAACGACTGTATATTAAAAATATCATGGCTACTTAAAGAGTATAGTTTATTATTCTATAAGTGTCTTGTATTTTTGTTGTACGTTGTATGTTTGTTATGAGTAAAGACACATATTTATAACGACTATCAATCGTAAGAAATTTTAGAACGTCACAAAATTCATACGTCACAAATAAATAAGCTGACCGAAAAGTTTGTAGTGAAATCATCTAGTTGATACCTTATAAAGCATGTGAGTAGATGGGGAAAATCAATTATACAACGGCCTTTTACAGAAAACAGGTGGCTTACAAGCACCGATACGCTAGAGGACATATTCATTTAATGATAAAGAAACGGGTTATGTACAGTATGTAGAAAAGTCTCGAATCATGCGAATCTAACACAATTTATAGAATTGAAGAAGAAATATTTTAAAATAAAAAGTGATAATCTAAACTTAAAGTACGAAATTAATGGATTCAAAAAGTTTACTGCTTATTATGGAGTTTCCGTCTTGAAACTTTAAGCATGTTAATAGTTGGCTTTATTATATTGGAGTTGGACAGGAAACAATTAAATTTTAAGGCTAATTTAGAAGTGTTACATCATAATTAAAGTTGCTGTTTTAGTGCTAGCAGTTATAAGTATAATAAAAAAGTAGTCTCTATACAAATAATATACATATAAGATGGAACTTGAATGTTAGGACTTCCAAATATTTTATATATTCGAGAAAACCAAATATCGTCTTTACGGTTTGGTCAACATTGCTTTAGGCTTCTAGCATCGAGTTCTAAACTCTTCAGGCTGATGTCAACCTGCGAAGAGAAGTAAGTCCACTAGGCCTGCAAGTTGGCGGGAAAGCGGTATAGGCCTACCATCACTGTCTATACAAGGCGGGGTGTTCATCACCTTGGGGCAGCTGTCCCCATGAGAACCTTCGAGTAGGGAGGAAGTCCTCAAGCGAGGCCCGTAATCCTCCCGCAGCGCCATTAGCCTCGCAGCGTGGGACGAGTTAATCCATCCATTCATAAAGTTGTGACCATTATGATACAAAGACTACCTCATGCGTCAAAAATTTTGGTGGATTGAATAGAATTAGACAATATTTCTACCGGTAGGACTTCAAACTCCTGAATTAAGAGGAGATGATGAAAATCATGAGATTCTACGATTTATTGAACATCGTAATTTATGAACCTATATCCAAGTCTATTGTTACCTTCATTTCTGACATGTTATAATCATTTAGTTGTAAAAATGTACAATGGTTGATGATGATTTGAATGAATTATTTTACTTTAGAATATAGTAAGCATGTCATTAATGCTTAAGTGCTTTATCAGCTCACGAGCTAAAGAATTCTCAGAATCAATAGTGATCTAGAAAAAGGATTGATAAATGTTTACAAAGTCCTTGAATTTTGGTTTTTCATGTCACTAAATGGTACGTAACTACGCTGTAATATATGGTAACTGTAATATGAATACAAATAAAGACGCAGATGTTTGCCCTGTTAGTCATAATTCAATAATATCTCTTTGCGATGTCGAGCGTTTTGCTATAATTTATCATTCTATCGCACATTGTGCTTACCTCTGTATGTGACATGTATTCTGCATGGAGGAACGTAATATATTCATGTAATAGACAACTATGTAATATTTCATTTGGCTTGGGGTTTTATTCATCTTCAATTGTTTTAATAATTATGGATTCATTACTTTTTCATTTGTCATCGTCGTCATCGTCATCGGCCGTTGTGTTGCACATGGGTGTACTCTCAGAATTAGGGTTAAGGGTGTGCTGCTGCTATGATGACCAAGTCCAAGCTGGGAGACTTTTCATTTGGTTAATTTGAAATTCTGCACTGTAGTTTTTTTATCTCGCATTGTACAGGTAACTTTTTCCGTATTATTCTTGGTAAGGTTCTCAAGTCTGATTGGTGAACAGAAAACATTGGTACACGAGACGCTCATTGTTAGATTCAATTCTGATATTTCTGTTCATATGAATACCATAGCCGAAATATTAATCATTAAGTTTATTGTTTGCTTGGTTTGGTTACAGCAATTTCAATCAATAAATTATATTAACTAATGTATGGTCTACATAATGTATAGTGTAATGTATGGTACTAGTGGTCGAAATTTGCCCATAACCCTTATTGAAAATTTTCAGAAAAACACGAAATAAAAAAAATATATATTCTACTTTGTTCATTATATTTCGAAGATTTTATATGTACTTACTTATGTACAAAAAAGGTATTGAGCAGTTTTTTCTTGACCTATTTATATATATAGACGGTAAAATTGTTTCTTAAAAAATATTGGCAGCTCTCGTTAACAGTTACCAAATAAAAACAGAAAAGGGTAATCGGTTGACAAACAGAAAAGAAAAACGTACTGAACTATTTTGCCTTTCCCTGTTTATATAAAGGTTACGAAACTGGAAACATCAAAAACGTCAAACAATGAGTTCCGCTTTAGGTCATTACAGATTGTTGTCATCATCATCATTGTCATGTAAAGTGGCTTGAAAACTCTCAATAGACTGCTTGCGATTGATATTTCCAGCAGTTGACTAGTACACTTTAGAGGCCTGATCTCTAGGCCTCCGCCAGTTAGTAGAAGAGATCCATGATTAACAATCAAAAGTTACTATACAAATAGTTCTCCCATTTGCGAATAAATCTTTATTCATACATGATTTAGGTGTAAAAGTTTTATTCCCAATTCAATTTTATGTCTTTGGAAGCTCCAAAACGCGAAATCATTTATCATGCGATATTTCACACTTCTGCTACCTCAATACCTGTCGTGAATTTCCGTTCGCCGTGAACAAACGTGTTTATCCATTATTACTCGTATGTTTATGTATTCGCATATATTTCGAAATACGGCGACCGTTAATGGGTACACAAAACAGACAGAGTGTATGCAATCAATTAGAAAAATCTCCAGCCA
This sequence comes from Pyrrhopyge telassa croceimargo, assembly GCA_018245995.1. NCBI lineage: Eukaryota > Metazoa > Arthropoda > Insecta > Lepidoptera > Hesperiidae > Pyrrhopyge > Pyrrhopyge telassa. The sequence goes on from DWEO01000131.1 coordinate 7,058, forward strand.
GCTCCTGTTGGAAGGTGTCGCGTGTATTGTCTTTTTCTGAGCCGTTGTGTTTTCCTATTGAAGCTGTTTTCATAGCAATGAGTTGTCTTCGTGCATTACTTTGTTATTATTATTATTAAATGGTCATGCCAGATTCCTTCCGGGTTAGCCATAAAGTACTGAATACAATAAATCACTATCCTTATAGACCTGACGCGATTTCTGTAATACACTAAATATAGGCTTTCTTTCTTTCTTAAGTTTTGTTTGTCTTATTATTGATGTATTATATCGGATTTTTTCATTGAAACATTTGACAAAAGGTGAAGTTAAACCAATGGTAGATACTCTTTGAATTGTTAGCCGCTTTTAATACACTTTGTTATCTTTACCGTAATTTCAAGGATTTTTTTAGTTACTCCACTTATAGTTCTTATCATTGAAAGCAATCGAATGGATTAGCTCATGATGAAACCTGCATACTTCGCAGTACTTTACAATATTCTCTGTGGCGTGTGAGACTTCACATCAATCTATTGTATAAGAGACCGGCGTGGTATTCTGGTAGACTTGAGTCTGATAGTATAACAATAACTGAAGGGTTGATGATTATAAGTATGATGACGGCGACATATTTTTCAATGTCTAGCAGTGGACTGCAATTGGCTGATCATGATGATGATGAAATAATTAAAAATAAACGCTAGATATTTTATTTCTCGAATCACTATTAATAATTTACTCATATATTTTGAAAGAGACACAATGTTTCACCATTACATGGCAAATGTATGTATGTACTGGATATTACACCTGACATATTGTAATATTGAACACTGAAACACGCACTGCCTGTTTCCGACATGCGTTCGGCGCGTAAATTAGTTCCTAAATCTGGTGCCTGATAGTTATGACAGATATTTAGTGCATTCCACGTAGTAATGGACGCTGTTAACTAGCCTTGTTTATGGGCTTACGTTATGAGTAATTACTTAGTACAGTCACTACGGAAAGGTGTAGAAACTTTTTGCTAACATCCGCAAAATGTATGCACGTGTTATATTTGTCTTTCAAAGAAATTGTCGATTAACAGGGTTGACTTGACTAAAGTGAAGATAGGCTTTAGATTAACTCTTTGTGAGCTCTAGTTTTGCGTTAATATAAAAATGAAAATATATAATGTTTATTTTGATAAATCTAATTCAACGCAAAACTATTTATTTGGTTTTTCAAAATTACTACCTGGGATGGAGTTTCTCTCCCTCGAATTTACAAGCATAAACACTTCGCAATAAATAAAATAATTGGCAGAGGAAGAACGCTTAAGATAGCAAGTAGTGCTACATGGGTCTCCCTATCTCCCGACCCTTTTTTTTATCTTTCCACTGCTGGATACGGGTCTTCTCTGAGAGGGTTAAGGCTGGACAAGTGCGGGTTGATGGTTGAGAGTACATAACTCTTTTGATATAATCATCATCATCAACATTGATCATCAGTTCGTTCCACTGTTGGACACGGATCGGCTCTCAAAATGAAAAGGGGTAAAACTGGTAATCTGCTATGTTGACCGCGTGCTACTCGTATTTGGTAGATTTCGAATGCATCAAAAAATGTGGAGAAATTTAAGGAAAACATGTTAGCAGATGTAAGAGTTTTAATATAAAGGTTATTAGCTATATAGTCACTGTACATCGTGTCTACGTAGATATATGTGATACGTCTCAAAATGTTATTATTACACAGATCAAACACTAGTACAAAACTATCAATTATACTTAGTGTGCAGAATTGACATCGCACACACGTCGAACAAACGGTCGCTGTGAAACATGGAGTCTGTTTTCGACGTGTGGCCTGCGCGCAAATTAGTTCCTAAATCAGATTCATGATATTATGACAGATATTCAGCGCTACATTCCACATAGTACTGGTAGCTGTTATTAACAAGCCTTATTTATGGCTTCGCGCTGTAAATAATTACCCAGATGTAGAAAGATTTTTAACGGTTTGTTAAAACGCATTCGTCTTTATGATTGTTGTTCATGGAACTACTTTTTTTAAAGATATCTTAATAGTCTCTACGTAGACCATTGTTTCATATTAAGCCGTGGATAACTTTGCAGAGCATTTTGAATTCAGTTGAAAAGTATATTATGATCTTTTTTCTTTGCAATGATGTTTTTAATAATAAAAAATATAGATATATTTAAATGTTTCAAATTAAAGGGAGAATTATTTTAAATTATTTTAAAAAAAAATCAACGAATGTTTTAATTACGATGGTCATTTGAAAAGATTAAATGACAGTGAGAAAAAGGTAATCAAGCATGTAATCCCCGAAGAATTATATTTGAGGTTTTGGATTCTAGTAACTTTAGTTAGATAAATAAAAACATTGGTTTTGATACAATTTTTGATATTGGATATTGTATGAATATTATAAAATATATCGACTAAAACTATCGATCTATCGATACTTTTTCAACAAGCCTATGATGTAAGCAACAGCTTAAGCAAACTATTGATAGTATCGAGCGATCCTTTCACTATTATTTTTATTTCTACGTAAAATTAAATACATAAAATTAAATACATAATATGCGCTACGTCAGTTTCGCCGTGAATATTAGTATATGTCTACACTTAACATGAATATCAGTTTAATACAATTCTTTAATTAAAAGTACAAAATCTATAAGATTGGCGATTACATATTTATTCGTGAATATTCGGTACTCTGCGAGCAAAACATTCGTGTCATTATTATTATTATAATGACATATATCAGACCATCGATAGCATGAAATTTACGCAGGATGCAAAATGTTATTATACATATTATATAATAAAATAAAATAAACTATAATACCGTATTACTGTAATAGCTCTTGATATCGTTAATTCAAGTAATAGTTTATATTCAGGCAACACTAAATAATTGTACGCCACCAAAACAATATTACCTCCATGAGCCAGCGCTCTTTCCATGACATGCCGAGCTGTCGTTCGCGTCGCGCCCCTCCCCCCACTGATTATAATGATATCCACGCGGGCGAAGCCGCGGGCAAAGCTAGTTCATTCTAAATCAGTTTTTGCCATCTTGTACAGAGAAACCTACCACTATGATAGACTGAGATCCCCTATAATTTAAAAATTGACAAAAATTACATTATTACCAAAGGTATACATAATCAATGTTAGTACCAACTATGAAGAATCTGTGGGAACAAATAAGAATGTGAAGTTTTAACATTCATGGACAAATGACTTTAATAGCTAATTAAATATTGTATTATTTAAAATATATTTATATTTCATCACAGTTTGCTATAAGTTTAACATGAATGTTAATAGGACCGTCATCGTAATAATAGCCTTTCTCAAGCATCATAAATGTTCTACCAACCTTTTAACGTTCAGAAGTCAGTTACAATTTATGTAATAAAATTATAAAAATTAGTGTTTTTGTTTAATAACTATAATACAATCAAGTTAATCAAGTTCTCATTTCATGTCATGCTCCTTATTCCAAATATACTAAAAATATTTAATTGAGACATATTGTACATTGTCTATTTATACTATAAGTATGTCAGAGCGAAAATGAAACTAATAAAACATTACTGAATTTAATATGGGTCTGTGACATTTAGCTTCAAAATCATGCAACAGTTCATCCAGGTCATTGTCCAAGTCATCACTCTGTGCCATCTTTGTAACCATGTCGCTAATCAAAAATGCACCAATAGTTGCCTCTTCGTGGTTATCTTGAATGTCAATATTCACAACATGAACAGGTTGGTTATAAATAGATTTTCTTGAACAAAACCATTCTATAACTTGATCATACACCCTCTCTTCACATGTTATGATCACATCGAATCTCTCTGTAGACACTTGAAATTTTTCTGGGCAAGGTTTTATTCTCCGGTTCCTGTCTAGCATATGCAAAAGACCATTCTGAGTATAGTATGTTTTGTCTTTCTCCAGCAAATCATTATAAATATCATCATATGGAATTCCAAATTCGTAACAGTTTGGACGATCAGCAGAAGCCCCAGGCAATTTTACTTTTTCTCCTGTGCCAAAAGATTTGACTCTGAAGCCTTTTTTCACAAGAAAGGCATGTGCTTCCATGCTCCTGTTCATGTTAGATGAGCATACAACTGCTATATATATGTCCGCCATAATTGGATTCAAGTCCAACACCAGTGCATTTCCTATAATATATACTCAATCCATAGGTAATACCTTTTTATTGCACAGTTGTGTTTATTCTTGTCATAAAAATAAATTTGTGTCGAACCAACATGACTAGTATACAACGAATTAACTTGTAATTACAAAGATATATGACGTTAATATCAGTTCTAAGTTTATACCAGTAAAACAACTAAATCCTAAGATGGAACAATTAGCGAAAATTTTTACAAGAGCTTAAGGATAAGGAATTTCTTATGTGCCGTCACGTTGTCATGTGTCAATGTCATTGTGTTGGGATTAGGGATGACAGATTATACGGTATCTAGTTATGTAATAT
>DWEO01000132.1:0-11532 GCA_018245995.1 Pyrrhopyge telassa croceimargo
AAGGGGGTTAAACGCCAAGGCGGTGCTCGCGATGCATACACGTTACACGGCGCCAACACGCGACGCCTACGCTGCGCACTCGCGGCGTGCGTCGATCACACGCCCGAGGAACGCGCACGCCTAATGTGGGGTAGGCCTTAGACAACATTTTTTTTAAGAACTCTAAGGCATGCAAGTTTCCTTGCGATGAATTCTTTCACCGTTATAGGAAGTGATATTTAAACTTAAAACGCACATTTTGTAAAGAGGTGCGCGCCAGGAATTGAACCCGGGCCTCTGGAGTAAGAAGCTGAATTTCAAACCACTAGGCAATCACTGCTTTGTCCTGTTTTGTTCCGTTAAAATATACAGAATGATTTTAACAACGTGTAATTTATTGACTTGTTTGCTTGTAATGAGATTACGAGATACACGTACCTACACATATCAAAATAACGTTTCCAATATATGAGGCAGCAAGTGCGATTGAGTGTTCTCGGTTGTTGTGTTTTTCACATGTTTTGAACGTGTAATTTCTCGTTTGCGTAAACTATGCTGAAGTTTGTTTATAGTTAACGGGCGATTGTATTTATGAATGGTTATTCTTAGGTATTACGTTAAAAAGTTAAAGTAAAAAAGTGGTTTCAAAATAATACGTACACAGTTGAATGAATATCGATGTACATTCCTCTGCCTACCTCTTCGGGGATTGCAGGGGTGATGTAGTAGAATAATCTTATTGAATTCATCGCATATACGATTATTTATTCAGTTCCTCTCGAATTTCAAAAACGAATGATCAAATTAAACAAGTACATAAGTTTATAGCTCATAACAAAAAAAAGAAACTAAATATACGTTTGTTTAATAAGAAAATAAGAAGGTATAATTGATAAGATTCTGTATGAATTCAAAACTGAATGTACATCGTCAGTCAGTAAGTACCTACAGAAACATTAAATAACTTCAGAATTTCAATAGGAAGTTTGGTCTCATATAATTCGCAAGAACATACTCGAACAACTCGTGAAGCAGACTTTTTTAAAATCTGTATAATTTATTAATTAAAATGTAACATGTTTTAGTAATAGGAATATTTCTTAATTCGCGGACATTACAGCCAGTACTTGGCACCTTCAGTGCACGCAAAGGCGATTATGTAGGTACCTGAACGCCAACGGAAAAAGAAGAGAAGAGAGAGATAGGTAGTAGGTAGTGATTTTACAATAAAGAAATAGCATGTCTCATAATGATGACATTATACTGATAATTACAAAACTTGATAAACAAAACTTGTCCCTTAAACAAGCGCTTAAATCTGCAGGCCATTCTTGGAACTTGCTGCTATTGTTTCAGTCACCAGGTGGAAAATTTATGAGTTATATTAAAAACGTTTTGATCAAAATTATTCAACAACGATATTTTTTAAACCAATGAATAAATTGAAAATTATGGTGTTTTCGACGCGCTTTTGTCAGGGCAAGTAAATTTTTTCTGTGCGTAACATCGGCTAGATAGATTAGTTAGAGTTTATTTGATAAAAAAATTATCTATTCCTGGTCAAGGGTAATAATAATAATAATAATATCTTGGGACATCTCCACACACGGCCACCTGGTCCCAAAGTAAGCATCAAGAGAGCTTGTGTTATGGTAACCAGGTGTCTGATACACTACACATACTCGTATGCATATAAATATTTCTTTTTTTCACCCAGACACAGGACATATACTTATACTCATCACACAAATATTTATTCTGGGTGGGAATCGAACCCAAGATCCCCGGCGCAATAGTCAGGTTCACTAACCACTGCGTCAACGGGCCAACAAAGGATGATGATGATGTGGGTGATAACTTATAAATAACTTATTGCCATCTACATAATGCCATTTTTCTTCGTTATAAATTTCCACTCGTACCAGATGCTGTTGTAGATCACGTGGTTATCGCATGTAGGTACAATATTGGTAGGTTTAAATACCCCGATTGCGTTGTAAATATGGTGTATTCACATTTAGGGTCATTTCGTTTCAATGTTGTAGCCTAATCGAACGTTTGAAAACGATTCATAGCTACAACTGAATGTTCCTAGCGGATACTCTTGCAGCTATTATGTTTACGAATCAGAAATGAATGTATAATAATTTAACATCACGCCTGTATTTCCCCGAAGAGCTAGGCAGATTTTGTTGGTAAAAAGAGCTAACGTAAATTTTTTCTTTATTTTAAATTGTATCTCGCTTAATACCAAATTCGTAGTTGGTTATAGATTCACATTTACGATTATAATAAAAGCAAGTCATTCCGTAGTTAAAAGTTACGAAACAATAATATTTTTTCTACCCGGTACTAAATAAACAAAGGAAAAGCAAATTAATATACATACAAAGGTCACAACCTCGACATGTAGGTACACACTTATACAAATCAATAACTAAATTATATATTAATAATAATATATTATAATGAATAATTGTAATTATTCAAATCCATACATATATGCGTCGCATTACTGTAAAAATATTAATATAATATAATATTTTTCGATGAGTCAGAAATTTGATTTGATTTGATCGATTAGATTGAAGTTAAATCTGACTGAAAATGCAGTAAGCCCATTAAGAGTAAGGAGAAAGTCACCAACAATTTCAGTCGCAGAACGTAATTCTGCATTTATTGAATAGACGCCTGATTGTGGGCTGAGTCATCTGATCATACAGGCTGTCAAAACATTTTAGATCAAGACAACCTATAAGTTTGCTTGGAACCGCTATAACATGAAACATCGCATTGAAATGTTAATTGCAGACAGGTAAAACACTGGTGACTGCTCTGATGTTGCTAAAGTCTAGAGACGACGGTGCCCACTTACCATCGGTTGGGTCGTCTCTCTGTTTGCCAAACTTTTGTAATACAAAACACGTATGCAGAAGGAATAAAGTAATAACTAGGCACAGCTAAAAGTCCTGGCCGCATGTGGGCAGCAGCGAAGGCCGTACGACAAGCCGGGCTCCGGGATGCCCAGCCCGCATGGCCAGCGCGGGGATTATGGGCATAACCCCTCAGGCGAGGCCTATGTCCAGCAGTGGACTGCAATAGGCCAGGGGTCGGCAACCTGCGGCTCGCGAGCCACATGCGGCTCTTTGGATGTGAAGCTGTGGCTCTTTAGTTCCATAAGAAAATTTACAAAAAAAATAATCGTTCTGAATCAAGGATTGACGACGATTAGGTATCGATTCTATCTCTCAACCACTCGTACTCGCTCTTGTGGCTCTTTAAAAAAATTTAAATTTTGTAAATTGTAATTTTTGGCTCTTTCGACTTAAAAGGTTGCCGACTCCTGCCTTATACGTAAGCAAGGTATCGTCTTTCAAACAATATAACAGCACGGCTGTAATTCCTGGCGAGGTAGGCAGCGAAGTGTAGTACACTCCCATGTTTCACCAGTTACGTTTACGCTCCACTATGGAATAGGCGATGAGTCTATTGCCATACACTGGGCACTAATCCAGACTCTGTGCCACAACTATAGCAGAAATTTTAACTAGAAACTATATTAAGAAAAATCCAATCGTTCCCGATCCGGGATTCAAACCCACGACGTCTGGATCCGCAGTCGCACTTACAACCAATCGACCAACGAGGTAGTCATTTTGTTTCATATCATTTCTAAAACACGTTGATGCTTAAAACGGCACAAACAAAATCAAGCTCTGTCTGGATTATTCATTATCAGCTTGTCTCAACCCAAGACCGGACAACGGCCTCCTTAAGGGAATTACGGGTGTTGGGAACTGTCTTCTCGCGTCATTCACGCTGCTGTCCTTCAGTGGCCAGGGAATTCAGTTGTGCCTAAATAGGCTGCTCTATACTGCGATCAGCCAGTCGCCAGTGCCTCGTTTTTTTTATAAAAGGGTGCGCCACGGGCAGGTGAAGTTGATTTGGACTCCTGAGGTGGAGCTCAAGCCCCCTTTCACACCTCTAAAGCGTATATGGTACGGTATAAATATTACCTCTTGCTGGATAAAGTGACCAGGAGCGATGACCATATTAATGTTGACGAAATAAAATACAAGCAACAACGTTTGGTGCGTGCCGTGTGAAACGGACGATGTCTGCAGCACTACAAAAGCAGGTATTAAGATTAAAAGTAGATACTGGATTTCTGTCTGAATATCTATCGGATAAAAAGACTCATTCAGCTGATGGATATTGAGGTGTTGACGTGTTTGCGCGTCGACTCACGCGGATGGCCAGATAAAACCTTAATTTTTAGTGGTAACTGTACACGCCTGTAATTCCCGAAGAGGTAGGCAGAGGAGTGTAGTACTACACCCTCACGTTTCACCAGTTACGTTTAGGACCCATCATGAAGTAGGGGGTAAGCCTATTGCCATATATCGGGCACCAATCCAGCCTTCGAGCCACTACTAGAAAATCTAAATTATAAAATTCTAATAGTACGACCTGGGAATCGAACCCAGGACCTGTCGATCGACTGTCGCGTTTGCAACCATCGCGATGTTCTCTACAGGCAACCCCTGTAGAGAACATCTTATCCTTTAATCCCTGAATCTTGTGCCTGCTGTATGCTTATTATTGCTCAGTTGGGAATACTGTCAAGTGGCTTTGAAACATCATTAGTCTATTTCCATTCATCGCTGGACATAGACCTCTCACTAAACAGCACGAACTCAATTTTCATCTCTTCGTATTTACCGGCTGCCAGCCACTTTGCGTATGTCTTCGCTTCACCTAGCTGGAGGGCGTCCTACGCTACGTATGTCAGGTCGTGATCTCCACTGCAGAACATATCTACTCTAACGATTATCGGTTCTGCGACAGATTGTAATATGCAGACGAAACGTTCGTACTGAATGATAGTTGGGTTGGTTAGATAGTAAGAAGAGTGAGAGAAGTGAGTGGGAGTATATACGGCACCAGGCCGACGCTGTGTTTAAAGACCTAAATCGTCCCACGACTTCCATAAAAGTTTGTTACTGTAAAAGGCTTTAAATATCTTGTGGTTGGATAATTGCTCATATTTTCTAGATTTATTTTTAATGCTAATGTGAGACAATAAGAGTGACAAGTAGGTGGACATGGTATTTGTGCAACAGAACCTTATTAAGTCTGTAATAAAAGAGGCGCTGATTTGTGCTTTGATTCAATAACTTACGACTGTTGTCGACAATATAGTAAGCGGTCACAATAAGACGAATGGCACATCCAATAACGCTTAAAAACATCAAAACGCCTTCACTGCCGTAGTTCATGGTGTCCACCAGTTCGCAAATCTCAGTGTACACAGTGTTGAGTTGGCGAACAGTTATGTGGTGCTTTCTTGTAGGGCCTTGCGTTCCAAATCGCGCTGCAATGATTGAAGTTTTGATAAATTTTCTCTCATTAAAATTTAGGCTGTAATGTATACATTCCGAGCGTTCATATTTAATATTGTAGCATTTCGTATTTCATGTGATAATATTGAAGATGGTGTTACCCGATAGCCTTTCGCAGTCCTTGGTAATAGCGCAAAACAGCTGTTGTACAGACTGGTTGAAACTGGGCACCAGTGAGGCTATATGCCAGACTGTTAGTACCAACTGCATTTCAATAATATGATTACATGTAAAGAAGAATAAAAATAACGGATACAGCAACAATGTGGACCCTGAAAACGGAACGGAAACATGTTCAATGAACAGTGTTTAATGATTTTCGTGCGTATTACGAAGCGACGTACCTATGTGGTCTGAAAAATTTCCGATCTCAACATGAAGGTACCAGCACTTATAAATAAAAACTAGTGAATTTCATCGTTCATTTGTTGACAGGTAATTAGCAAAGATTCGGCCATTTTGGACGGGCAGTTTTTAAGTAACAATCGTTTAATTGATGTAAGTGTTTTTATGAAAATGGACAAAATCGAGTATCGAGCTGTCCTTAAATATTTGTTTTTGAAAGGCAATACACCTACTCAAATTAAAGATGAGTTGAATTATAAGTATGGTGAATCTGCACCATCATTTACCATAGTGAAATTTTGGGCAGCTGAATTTGAACGTAGCCGTAAGAGCTTGGGAGACAATGAACGTTCGGACGTCCAAAAACTGCAACTATCGACAAAAATATCACGAAGATTTACCAACTGCTGCTAGAAGACCGTCGAATTAAAGTGAGAGAGATAGCAGATGTTATGAAAATACCAAAAAACGTATTTGTCACATATTAAATCAATATTTAGGCATGAGAAAGCTGTCCGCGCGTTGGGTGCCACGTTTGCTCAAGTTAGGCCAAAAACGTGTTCGAATGAACATGTCCAACGCTCTGTTGACGCAGTTTATGCGTGATAAATCGGAGTTTTAGCGCCAACTAATTACTGTAGATGTAACTTGGATACAACGTTATACGCCTGAAAATACAGTCCAAGCAGTGGACTGCAAGGGAGGAACCGGATCCAAAAAATGGGAAAACTGTTTTTTCGGCTGGGAAAGTGATGGCCACTGTTTTTAGGGATAGTCAAGGACTTATTTTTATCGATTATCTTCAAAAAGGAAAAACCATTGCAGGAGCATACTATGCATCATTACTTGAAAAGCTGTAAGCAGAGCTTGCGGAAAAATGGCCACATTTACCAAAAAAAAACATCCTGTTTCACCAAGACAATGCACCGTTTCACACCTCAACGGGTTTTTTTACCGTCCCTTTTATCGTTCCACTGCTGGACACGGGTCTGGCCAAGTGAGGGTTGGCAGACTTCACACATCTTAGAAAACATTTTTTTATAAACTCTAAGATGCGCAGGTTATTATGGCGAATATCCAAGAATTACGGTATCACTGCTTAATCATCCGCTTTGCTCACCAGACCTATCCCCAAGCGACTTCTTTTTGTTCCGTCATCTAAAAATTGCGCTCGGAGAACAAAGATTTTCGTGAGACAAAGATGCGATCACCTTCGTGAATAATTATTTTGCAGGGAAAAACGATTAGTACTATTTTGCTCGCTCAGTACTCATTACACAGATGGGAACATTGCTGGGAGAAGTGTGTAGAGTTAAAGGAGGCTATGTTAAAAAAAAGGAAAAAAACTGAAAAATGTCTTGTATCTTTGTTAGGTCGGAAACCTCTCAGATTACCCTCGTAAACCCAAAATACAACATTATACCCAGCGGGTAGATTTCTTAAAAATGCAACCTGGGAAAGTTGATTTTGTAAAATTGCAAAAGCTCACAACCCCGATAGACGCCTCTTTCCGACTTAATGTTTACTCGTATACAAAGGTTTCTCGAGGTGTACTACCATTTAAGAAATACGAGTATAAACGACGGACAGGCTAGTACGTAGACTATAAAATAAAGTTTAGATATATAAATATATATCAAATAGTACATTGCGCATGTTGTTCCGAAGCATGCATCAGGTAAAGACAAAGGCTGATAAATACAAGGAATAATAAAACAAGTATTGACAGCACAACGCATGCCAGCTCCTTCCTTCCAGTTCCGTCAGCATGGCTGCGGACGTCGAGTTTAGTCTTCACCTGGAACATAACAGTTCGTTGCGGTTAAGTGCAGGTTTGCGAGAAGTAGCAAGCAGGTCGTCGGAACCTACAGATACTGATGCTCTGCTTAACGCGAACAGAAGATAGCATGGTTCAAATGATAGTAAAATAAATATCTATGAAGCATTGACTGCCCCGTGCGCGGGCTTAAATCGCGGGTATGGTACCTACTATTGTATTTTTCTAGCTTAGATTTGCCAGTTGAAATTTCTACTTGTCCTTTGGAGTCTGGATTTGTCCCAGACTACGCCGATAGGCTCACCCCCTATTCCACGATGGAATAATAATGATACGTATAAGTCCTTCATTCATGATTTATGTCATCATATACAACTTAAATCCTAATTCTATTGACTATACACTGGTATGCATAGACAGAATTGATGTCTTCCTCACTAGAATATAAGATAAGTAAGGTAAACGGGTAATTTTTGGTAACATATATCATCGTGCCAATATTTCCCCAAAGGGGCAGGCAGAGGAGTGTAGTAGTCTAACCATGTTTTAAATAACTTCCTTAAATAACTCTGAAGTGCAATAAAACTTGTTGGTGCGTAGCATCTTTATATGTTCAATAGTCACCATCTCTATCCGTTTCACTAGTTTTATCCACGTTTCGCCACGGTTTGCAGCACAATAAGCTCCAATTAAACCTATTGACACTGTAAAAAGTAATTCCGAGGGGATGATAATACGCAGCATTAACCCTTTTCTGTCTGCCACCGTCGTCACGAGGTGACGTATGTCGGAAACTAAGCAGATTATCGCAAGCGTACCTGGAACATTATAGCTGTTTAATGATCGCCGCATCCCATGACACTGAATTTGAAATTCAGCCCCTTACTCCCGGAGCCCGGGTTCATATCTTGGCGCGAACCTCATTATAAAATGTGCGTTTTAAGATTAAATATGTATCACTTGCTACAGCGGAGAAGGAAAGCATCGTGAGGAAACCTGCATACCTTGGAGTTCATAAAATATGTGTTCTAAGGTGTGTGAAGTCTGCCAATCCGCAGTTGGCCAGCGTGGCAGGCTAGATCCTTACCGCTCTCATTCTGAGAGGAGACCCGTGTCCAGCAGTGGAACGATAAGAGGGTCGGGATAAAAACTGATGACACACGGAACTATACAACAAGGTATTATGAGGGTTGAAATGATAAACATGCTTGCAATTAATTAGATATGGTTTTATGATTTCACGATTTACGGTTACTGGTGATTTTTTAGGCTTTTATATTTTTATTAACCAGGCATTATATACTGCCCAACCTTAGCCCTGGCACTAAGTTATTACAGGTGTGTAGTGTCGCAACACGCAAGTTAAATGCACATCAAGAATTTTTTAACAAGGAGTATATGTACTTAAAGCGGTGGTGAAGATTCGTCCATAGATGGAGAGCGCGCGCGAAACTCGCACGCCGCGGGAGTCGTACACCAGCGGCGCAAGTCCGACCACACGCAACAGACGCACGACCAGCGCCGGCGCAGCACTGCGCAGCCACACAGTGCTCTCACCGCGCTCCATACTTTATAATGTTTTGCAAAACGGTTTTTCCCATACATAAAAATCTCGCCACTGGCCTCAGATAGTCGATTTAGCGGGTCAATCTTAAAAAATATAGTATCGCTAATTATAAGTGAAGCAATAGATATGTCTATTACAATTAATCGTGTTTACCACTGTTAAAAACGAGATAAACAAACGAGGTAACAAAAGAAAAACGAGAAGATTAAAAAATAGTATTTGCTACATACATACTCCCAGGGCTACAAAGAATAAATAAAAACGTATTAGTATTTAAGCGCCGATATTGGAAATGCTGTGTTTACCTATAATTGTGGGTACACGATATTACATGATGACTGAAATAGCTTATGACTGTGAAACAAATGCGATGTAAGGTGGCTGTAAAAAAAACGAAATATATAGGGTGTAATTATGTAGCCATTACCGAACCAAGTACGGATTTATTTGTAACAGCTTGGTTTATATTGTATGCAAAAGGTTGTACCTTTGCTTTTCATTGTGTTATAATTTTTGAAACCATGGCATTTAACTTCGACTAGTCCGTTGGTCCTGTGGTTAGTAAACCTGATTTTTGCGCCGGCAGCCGTGGTTCCGAATTCAACCCAGGACAATTGTTTGTGGGATGAGCACAAAATAATATTTCTTTAATGCCTGGGTGTAAAAGAATATCTATATAGGGCGCCCTCTGGTGTCGAGTAGCTAAACTACACTTAATAAAATAATCTGGAAAGCGATATTTCTGGAAAAATAGTCCAGAACATTCGTCCATGTATAATAACAAGGCGTGTTCGGCTGCGAGGGCAGTTCGTGTTTGCGATACAACGAGTTAACATACACGATACAAGAGTATCAGGACGAATCAAGTGTACTTTTGCGAACTAATCAGTTAATAAATTGTTTTCCTATGACTTTTAACCGGCGTAATTTTATTTGTATGAGTCCTGGCACGTAACAATTTAATATATTGTTACATATTATGTAATAGGTCCGTTTGTGACAACCTTTAAATGTTCCGGTACCTACCTTGAGTTATCGACGGCACCCGTGTAGCTTGCTCACTGCTTCGTCAGTTGTTCAGTTCTGACGTGTACTTATTATTTCCGGCAATTACACAACTAATTGATGCTTTCATTTACCAACCTTGAAATGATTCAATATTGACATTGTAGGGACTAATTATAAACCCTAGCTGTATACAGCAGTTAAGAATTATAATGAATAGCTTTGTTCGCTGTATGAATAATTACGTGACAGACTATTGATTACAGACATTTAATGGTAAAATCGTAGTTGAATTTATAAAAATAACTCAATGTACGGTGTACATATTTCAGAAGATTCGAAATACAAAAACATTCTTAATGAAATTGTTACAGAGGTCAAATACCTGAAATTGTAATGTTCACTGCGTTCCCCTGCAGTATCTATTTGTTTAAATATTTCCTAAATATTATAACAAACTGCCAATCAACTTATGGTGAGGCCAATTAACTCTTTTTTTTCCGCTGTTCTCTTCTTCCGGCACTATATTTTGTCCAAACTTTGACACGTTTGTACTTTTATTTCAAATTAAATTTGTATTTTTATGCAATTATTCTATTGACATATTTTTAATGCGTTCCACTAAAACATTTCCGTCATTTTAATATAATATATTTTAAAGGCGATCGAAAATCAACTTTGAGTTCAGTAGAATATACTTTCTTGTGTTATATATATATATTTTCTTAGAAATGAAAAATCCATGAAGGGTAAAATCCCCTTTTATTTGGAATGCACTTATTAAACTCTTTAAGCAACACTTTTGCATTCAACTACTCAAAACAGGAAAATCAGAAGCAGCCATTCAAGCATAAACTACATCCCAGTTGTAAAGAGAACATATAATTTAATTTGCAACATACACCAATCGAAGGCCTCAAGTCTCGATACCCATAGCGAAGCATTTCTTTAGGGTCTTGGATATATTCTTTACAAAGTCAATCAATTTGTATGGAGCTTCTTTCGCGTTAGATCGCATGGAAACGTGGATTAAGTAAGTACAATAAACAGATGGTAACTATTGAATTAGATGATAAATATTGAATGAATTTTCGTCTATAGTAAGTAGTCAATTAATCAATTTAGGTGTCTCTCCATAACGACGGTTGAAAGGCTATTTGTTTCAAGCGACATTTTTGAAGACATTGAGTTATCCGAATATGTATATAACTCAATATTGCTAAAAATGTTGCTTAAAACAAATATCCTTTCAAGCGTCGTATGGATATTTTGCAATTACATTAGATCCCTACCGTACCAGTGGGCAGAATACCAAGGGCTGAATATCTCTACCCTTAAGGACCTATCCTCCTTGTACATTCATTACTCTCTTCATTCACGCATGGCTGCTTTGTAGACTTTGGAATCCCTATTAACCAGTATCTACTTTTGTCTTGGTCTCCTTCCCCACCTCCGTC
>DWEO01000133.1:0-11529 GCA_018245995.1 Pyrrhopyge telassa croceimargo
GATAAACGTTAATATTTATTAAAATGTGTGCGATGAATTGTTATAAACAACTTACTTGTGTGAAGTCAGTTCTGATAACGACGTGTAATGTTTTATTATTGTGTATTGTAAACAAGTTTTAATGTATAAAAATTGTATGAACTGGATCATTATATTTGGTACATATTTATATACATACATGGCGCAATATGCAATTAATGTAATTGTTACAATAAATGTACTTATACAATAATATGTATGTAAGGATGTCCTCGCTTCGTACCGCATTCAAAAATCATTTTGAATGTGGAATTTTTAATGCATTGCAATGCAAAAACGGGGCACGCGTTACGCTGTTGATATTACAATTACTGATTAAGAAACGGCCAATGGCCTAATCGATTTCACGATGTTGTACCGATCGGTTAGCGGACTAAACTAGTTCTGTGCCCCGGTGCACGCGACGCAATTATTGTTTGAACTATCATTAGAATTCACTACAACAAAATGCTTAATTTAAATAATATAGTGTCATGTTTAATGGATATAGGCGCATTTTAACATCAGGGGACCCAAACACTGATCTGTACTAAATTGTACAGATATTTAACTGTTGGGTCAAAAGTCAAAAGTGTCGCAACACCGGCGTGCGTGTAGCAACAGAGTGACGAATGTAGAGCAAGCAAGGTAGGTGTGTAGATAGAGATATCTAGAACTCAGTTTTCTCAGCCTACCCCTTAAGGTACATGGTTAAAGAGATAAAATGATGTCTCGTTAATGACGATATGTTGGTTGTACTGGTCAACGACCGTTGTAACTCATTAACCACTCAAACATACTCACTTTCGTAGGTCCAATTGGGTAGGATCAATTGTTCATATTCACCAGCTCGGCACATAAATACAATATTTTGACAGTGCGCAGACACCAATTTATTACAGTTTCAACGAGGCGTATACTGAAAGCGTTATAATTTTTAGCTGTCCATGAAAATTTAAGCCAATAAACATTTTACTTACACAAATTATCTTTGTATGAAATCAATAGTTTAATGTCGTTTCTTTGATAATGTGTGTACACAATTTGTTAGAGGTTGTTTTGAATTGCATCGTATTTGCGAACCGGTACTTTGTGTGGAGTATCTTATCTGCAGAATCGATAAAGCTTAGGAGCATCGTACAGCGTTGATGTGTGACACCGCTTTAATTAGTAATTTAATATATTTTTTGTAGACATGCCGAGCCCGTGGATTTGAATACCTAGATAAAAAATATTATAATAATCGTATATGGGACGCAAAAGAAAGACCCATTTAAAACATGAATTTCGCATGTCAGTGTTTGACGCCGTACAAAATGGTCGACAGTTACAAGTAAACAGATTTTTGACTTTTACGATTTGGTGATAGATTTATTCTGACCAAGCTTGTGCTTCTCATTGTGGCATTTACGTCATTCAGATTGTTGTTTATTATCTCGACTGAGTATAAATACCACCATGCAAGTATAAACACCGTATCGGGGCAGTCAACATTGACCTTTATGACTTCAACTGAACATTCAAATGTAGGTCGGGTCATAAACCCAGCCGTATTTATGGCAGTAATATCTTGGTCTACGCGAATGTTATGATGATATTTCTAAGAGGCCTTTCAACATACAATTCGAAACGGTCGGATCGGATCGCGGACGAGGCTCGACGTTGCGTTTATCCGTAATTTATACGAGAAACACTTACGCTTCTGTTCAGCATCCACGTAGAAGGTTTGACTGCAGTTTTGGCACACATTCGCCAGCCGCTTGCGTAACCGCCGCGCTCGGTGTTTGAATCGAGAACAGCGTGTAACAGTTTAACCATAACCGCCGCAGCGGCCGCCTGCGTGCCCCCACCGCTCTCGCCGGCCGCGATCCACCACTTTACATAATTGCTCACAAAGAACATATTACGTTACGCAATCAAAACATCATTTCAAATTCTAGTTGAGCTCACCGAAAGAGGGTCACTGTTTCGTGACTGCTCTCATTTATTATTACAACTACGAGTTTTATCAAGATACCCGCATTTAAACAGTTCATATACGTTTCACTTTGTGCTCTACGATTATTCTTATAAGGGGCAGAATGGATGTGTAATGAATACACTTATAACTATAATTATGATGGCATTTAACAATGTTCCATTTCCTACAGACGGTTAACGTATTACGTCCTGCGTTACGTCATCGCGGTCTCACGGACCTTAAACAGAAAATGCTAAAACTTTTTACACATAAATTATTTTTCGAAATTTGTCATAACGAATAACGCTAACGTTGTTCTTAATTTAAATCATAAGTTGACTGCCTCGTTGGTCGTGTTGGTTGCAAGCGCGACTATCGATCAAGAAGTCCTGGGTGCGATTCCGGGTCAGTGTACTATTGGATTTTTCTAATTTAGATTATCTAGTAGTGGCTCGGAGTCTGGATTTGTGCTCGGTGTATAGCACTAGTCTCACCATCTACTCTATAATGGGACTTAAACGTAACTGGTGAAACGAAGGAGTGTAGTACTACACTCCTCTGCCTACCTCTGCGGAAATTAAATGCTTGATGTCACGTAAATCATGAGTTGTGATGTTAGTTTTGACAGCAGTAAAAAATAAATATTTCTTAGTAAAAATTTTGTATGTGTGGCGCTGCCCTCGCCCCGTTTTTTATCCAACGCGTCATATTTTTCGTTAATGAGGCCTAGCAAATAAAAAGTTGTAATCTGTAATATTTCTATATACCAAAACATACATAGTCTTACAGTATTCAATGAGAATCTTATAATTTTTGCAGTATCGTAATAGTGGTGACGTGTGGCTCCATTGCCGTGAAGCAAACAAAAGTGCGAGTAGACATAAAGGGGTGGTTACGTCACGAGCGGAGCGGGTCGTAGGGCGGCCGGGATGCGGCGCTCGCGGCGCGCACAGCTACATTCTCTCAGCCAGAACGCTGTTAACTTTCTTTTCTTGTTTCGTAATGACACGGCCGAGCGGAGAGGAGCTGTCGCGGCGCCGGCACCGCTCCGGCGCTGGCGCCGTTTCACAACTGCTGCCCGGTTATTGATTCTTTAAAAATCGATTTACCTTAAGTACATGCCACTTAAAGCTTGCCAACGACCAGTTTTCTCATTTCACGGTCGCCAGGGGAAACTTAGCTGACAGTCTTATTTATCTTACGATTGACGTGCCGCTTTGTATACGTTTTATATTAATTTAAAAGCAGTTAACGTTTCATTTAGAATCGAGAAGAAATATTTACATATTATTTTTGGTGAATAATTAGAACAATTTATTCGACGAAAATCTTCGCACAGCAGCAGTGTACGCAAGCATTTTTTGTCCAACTTCGGGTTTTGCATTGTTTGTACGTACTTTTACTTCGCTGCTTTGAACAGCCATAGTGCGGTGACGATATCCCGAGTGCTGGTAGCGTCGCCGCTCGCACGTCGCGCATGTGTTGCACGATTGCAGTTTGCATAAGCGCGTTGCACAAACGTGAAGCTATTATAGCGATTATAATCCGCGCGTGCCGCGACATCTTATGTGGCCGCAGTGCAGGAAGCCAACTTTCGAACTCTTTCACTTTTAGCGGAACCACATTAAGCTGTCAGTTTACATCCTAATCCACCGCTTGTTTGTACGTGCTACTATTTCTGTTCATATCGTTGTATACGCGATTTATGGCGGCCGCACACTTCCGTTTTTTCCATGTTTCCATGAGTCCACCGCTCTTTAACGGCGTATCGCACGCATTCGAAGCGTGAAGCGATTTTCCGATTTTGAAATTGTGTACCTACAATACCCGCATTACTCTCGCTAGAGTAACGATCGACACGATAAAGCTTGTAGAAGACCACTTAATTCAGTATTTTTCCAAGTACATTATTATGCTATTATACAAGTAATTATCTTTCTTGGTTTTTACTTTTTATTTAACATATAGGTATTCGGGGACCGGACGGTACGCAAAAACAAGTAAAGGATTTCCCCCACTAATAAGGTTACGTAAGTGGCTAATTTATACAAGTGTGCCCTTCTTGAATCGGTCAGGTGTCAATAGGGAGTCACCCCTGTTCGAAATTTAAACATAATACGCTACGCAATTGGGCGGCCGGCCCACTCTACCGCGTGTGTCATCTGACCCAATACATTGTATTCTAAACTAATGCATAATTATGCATTCCGGCTGTACTGTCCTTACTTTGTCGTCCATCTGGTAATTACCTTTAAATGTATGTCAATGAAAATTGTCCTTAATGTGCCGGACATTGAAGAAAATTTCAATAACTTAACTCACGTACACTGACTTTAACTGACATTCAAATATCAACGCTTGGTAATCTTAATGCTTGACAAACACCGATTACTGTTTGTTTTTAACCGCTCATAACGAGGCAAACACATTTATCACGAACAAATAAATAACACACATCGAAGTACTACTACTACTACTACTACTACTTGTGTTGTGCGATAAACTATTTCGAATTACACGATTATTTACTACCAGCGGCGCACTCAAGTCGGCGCTGTTATTTGTATCACGTTATTGAGGTAGTAGGTAACCATCAATTAAATAGACGTAATAAATAACACAACGTTTTTTACTATGTTTGCAATTGCCACTTAGGCAACATTTGTGCCAAACCGCATTTCTGATTAGCTGCGTCATCTTAAGCTGAATTGGTGATATCATATTTCGTGGCCTAAGTAGGCTCAGATTCTCCTATATCTACTGAACGATAGTAACAATTTACAAAACCATTAAGCCCAATAATTTACATCGCCTGAAATTTTAATGAACAATTTCTCGGACTTTTCCTAACAGCGCCTTGTGTAATGTTATGATAAGTTGAACCAAATAGAGCCATATAGATTTATGATCGAAGTAGATTCATGTTAATCTATAATCTTACGTTACGTTAACCGATCGTCACGCTTGACAGTCAATCGGATCAGCGGCCACGTGCTAGTGATAGCCATCATCCGTTTTTAGATAGTGTGTCAATAATGAAAGGAAAGTGGCGCGCGCGACGGCAGCGCCACCTGTAGGTCAGTGTCGCAGCGCGGTTACGTAACACGTGTCACAGCATTCGGACGCCGTCCAACGTAACCGATCTGTGTTCATTCGCTGATTTCGGAATCTTCGGACAGTGTAAACACACCTTAACGTTTTTGTTTTTGCAGACTCGTGAACTGAGTAAACTTAACCTTATGGTCTTTGGTTGAGCAACAATTTAGACTGTAATTTGGCTATCGTCATCAAATGCTAATGAATTGTTGTTACGATGAAATTCGACGAAAGCTATTTTTCATTAAAATATACAAAGTTTACAGATCGTGTCTTTATGATTCTTCGTTTGTGAGTCTTCTACTAAAGTAAGATCTAAAATTAGTACAGCAAAATCTGCTTAATTTATAATTCTATCCTTCATTCTTCTTTCTTCTTCTTCGGATTATTAGAACGTATGTTAATTTGTTTGATCACGTTACATGCAATTCTCTGCTGTCCGTGCCATGGATGGAATGATTTAAGTCTATGAAAGTTCAAATTACATGTTCGTAGTCATCTCAATGGTGTCAACTGAAAAAAGTGGTTAGTTATAAATACATAATCCACTGCCTGAATTCCTCGACTAAATATTTTTGATAAATGTTAAAACCTCCGAGGTATTTCCGGAGCGCTGTGATGTGGGCTTCGTCAAAAACAGCGTGAAAAGAGCCCAACTTCAATGCTGACATTTGTGACTTCTCTGGTGTAGCACTCAGGCCAGGACAATCAGGGGCCCATCTACTTGTTTGCCATTTGCAATTTATTTAAAAAAACCTGAAAATCATGTTAAAAGTGTAGAGGTTGCCCTAATATCGTACCATTCGGCGTGCAACACACGACCAGTTACAACACGTATTATCAAATAGTAGCTGTATGCATCGCTGCGCACGGATGGTCCTTAGGTCGAGCACTTAGTTCATGTATCGTGCCTGTGTACACGATACGCGATCAAAGACCTATGAAATAAAAGTGTTCGCGCGACTTATTCATGTATTCTCTGCCGTTCATAACCGTTATTATTTCGGTTGTTTACACCGCACTCGTTGAATCGTCGATGTGTTTTAAAGGTTAGTTTAGCTAGTTTAGGTGAGCTAATATGTGATAGGAGTTGGTAACGTCTAAAGTGCTTAAAAACTAACTGCCTACCCTGTAAGGGACTTGGCGTGAGGATATGTATGTATGTAAAGTGCTTAAAAATCAAAAAGCCCCCCATTGCATGTGCAAGCGTTCTATAATGTCGATGATTCAAACCCAGCGCGCTCGCGGTGAGTCCGTGGCGAGCGAAGGGCCGACACCGTGACCAGTGGGGTGGTCTATGGCATGACGCAAAAGTTTATGCTCCGGTGCCCGGTGCCCGATGCCCATGGAGAACGATCGCGATAAAGAAACTAACATGTTACACAAGACGTTCTCAAACATGACACTCTCTGCCTTCCTTTAATTGAACAAAAAAAAAACTGGTACAATGACTCTGTTCCGACCACAAAAATGATGATACTATGACGCACGTATTGATAACTTATCCGAAACTAATACACAGTTCGGTCAAAAGTTATCTGTGTGGGCCTTGCCTCGTGATAATATTTCCCCCAGTTCACGTTTTATAGCACTTGTTTTTGTGTAATGAATTTCATCGCGGGACTTTTTATAGCCGCATATGTATATTTATTGTAAGATTCTTCCATTTTGGACATTAAGAACAACATTACACAGTACCTGCACTAAAATCCAATTTGCAGTTTAATATTCTTATATGCACTTGATGCGCTATGTTGTACAAAATACCTATTACCAGTATTTACTCGTGTATCATCATAATGTATACCTATTATATTTAACTCAACAACAATTGTCGTTCAGTTCAACTGAATTCATGTACAAAGCCTCCAAGCGAGGCGACAAAGCTGGGACTCGCTGCAACGCGTTGTGTGATTGCGTTAATGTGCAAGTATACAAATGTGTATCAACAATTTTAGATTGGCGGTATATTGGTAGACTCGTGCGCAAAATGAAGGCTGGCGCATCCGTGCACTGCGCTGACCCGTGTACGCTGTCAACGAAAGTGAAACCAACCGCAATGGTGCGCCCGCTGTACACTATATTTTAATAAACCCGCTCCCTATCAACTGGATAATCTATTCGCTTCGAATGTACGGAGGCATCTTTTCTTCCACGGCCACGCCGCGCTCCGCCTTTGTATTCAAAGTTATCTCCCCTAGTCTTGCCTAATAAATGATTCTGAGGTCTCGATTTCTTATTTTGTAACCGTTGTGATATCGTTGGCATTTCGCTTTGTCGCAACTGCCATAAACGATTGATTGTAAAGACGAAACTGTGACGCGTCTCGTTAATCCAGAACATTGTGATTCATTAACGCCCACGATTTATGTCATTTTTTCTATTTATTTTTTTACAAAGTATAAGAAGAGTTTTGACGTAGTAATAAGAGTATCCGAATGCAATAGTTCGGTTTTCTGATTAGTAATGTAAGAAGAAAAACGCAACTGTAAAGCCAGTTGTAATCGGATGTGGCACATCTGTTACACTGGAGACATAATAACAAGTAATTAGCGAAGGAAGACGCCAAACGGCTATCCAGCGATGATGACATTTTCGCACAATGTGTCCCACACGTTGTGACATGCGGATTGGTTCCTTCGGGACATTATAACCCCGACTTGGGACTATACTAAATACAAACACATTATACTAAATCGGTCTTGTATAATTGGATAAAACGGGTTATCCACACTGCGTTAAGAGAGTAGAAGGGATAAATTAGTATGATAATATTTTCATTGATATCAAGTAAATGAACAGGTTGATTATGATCTGTTGACTAGATACATTGACGTTCGTTGCGATCGAGTCAAAGCGGTGCCCTTGTGCTATGTCATGAGCGGACAACGAGAATTCAAAGGCAGGACAGAGGGGCAAAACTTGTTGTAATTATAGCTGCTTATTAAATACGTAGAGTATTTGTTGATGGGCCCATTCGCCTCCGTCCACGAAGGTCAGCCAGTCGCTCGCACGCCTACTCGACTTACGACGACCACCGACAAAATCTACAAACCGCGCATTCCTTTTATTTGCACGACAACAGAAAATAAATTATACCCTATAAAGTATCTTACCTTACAGCTAATTTGACGCACTTCGCAAAAACCAGCTTCGACTCGAAGCGATATTTATAACGCTTTTTATTGACCACACTTAATTTGTTGTTTTTTTTTTGTTTTCTCGTTTTCCAATATACTATGTAAACGTGAATCATTAATTGTATATTTAGTGACAATAAAAGAAATGTTCTTCGCTCAAATTATTACACCGCTCAAATTATTACACCGCTCAATAACTCTGAGAAGTGAAGTATTAAACCGACATCAAACAACACACTACATATATTACTTAAGTGGTCTGATAGAATTTTCGATACAACGTTACGTGTGCACTAGAATCATGTGAATAAGTTTTAATGTCGAGTGTGATGCGAGTACACTCCGCGCGCACGCCGTAATGGGCCGCGATGTTCGTACGCATCGAAGTAGGTACCCGCAGTCGGTCATTACAGCAAAGTTCACGACTCGTTCAGACGTACACGTACCTACCAACAATTAACCACTTTTAATATCCCGCTTATTTTTTTACTCGCTCGTTAACTGGCCTTTATCATCCTACGCTGACTTAATGCTTCCTCATTATATGGCTTTAAATAAACGTGTGTAAGTGCGTGTGTGTAGATATGGCATCCTCCACGCTTATTACAATAGTGACAGTTTTATTGATGTGTTGTTTCCTTGCTTTGTTGCAGGTAAGATTCACAACACCCTCTGGCTCGATCGCGGTAAGCAAAGTTGACTTTTACTTATGCCCTGAGTCAGGTGAGATTCAGCTGGAACCTGAAAGTATAATTTCGTTCTTGTAGTAAAATGAATTGTATATTTATTTGGATTATGTATTAAGACAAGTTTCTTGATCGCAGTTTGAGGTAGATATTTATTTATTATTTCATGATAGACTTGTTGCCAACCGGTTTGTTCTGTACGAAATGAATTAAAATTATGTAAATGTTTACTAACGTCTGTGGCTCAATACTTTGTCAAGAGTACATGTACTAAAATAATCTAATTTAAAGTCTCCGAAACCGGCTTTCGAGTATGAAAAGAATGAAGAATGTACAAGCAACACGCCAGGTCTGAAGTCCAATCTGGCATTCGGTTCTCTCTGCCTCGCCTGTTAGCGACCTGGAATGATGAGATAATAATAAATAAGGAAATGCACAGTATAAGAACAAATAATCCGCTATGGAGATTGCATTTCGCGTGGGTGGTCAAAGTCGCTGTCCAGTATTTCAGCAACTCGTGGAGGCATTGCACAAGCGGGTTGCCAATATTTCTAAGGACACCTACTGCAACTGTCCGGCTAGCTTGAACCTCTTGCAGCTGAGCCGCATACCAAGCACAACCTTCGATTTCCCGCATTATGACATATTTTTTGTCCATAATCTATTTCAAAGCCGCATCGAATGTTAAACATTCCAACGAAAGCGGTGGTTTACGTAGTAAGTTTGAATTAGTAAGCCTCTGACAATCTAAAATGAACAGTTTTTGATACATTTAAACAGATCTATTTATATCTTATATTCTTTATCTCGTTCAAAAATATTATCGATAAACAAAGATTTTCAATACAAACATAAATTGCTTATAACATAACTAGAAAAGTAGAAGCCTACTACACTCGCCTGCTTAGCCTTTCGGATAAATACGGGCGTGTAGTTTCTTATGTATACTTTCCAAACAAAAATTCTAATTGCATTAGACTAAAATCCACACCACGTTGCGATGAACGCTGCAAATAGTAACGAAACAAGCGTCTGCATTGCCTCAAAACACTAATCAAGTGGTTTCGGAAACGACCATCATACTACAACCGAATGTGTAATTCATCAGCCGGAACGAACGGTCCGTGCGAAACGAAAATATTAGTTTATACGTTAAGATAAATATGCAAAAAAAAGACAATAAGCGACACGTAAGTTGCGTAAAAGATCATTGTTACGACACAGAATAACAATAAGCTGTTACTCGTACGGAATGGTCCGTGATCACGGTCCGAAACCAAGGCTTTTACGTAAACAATGCATAGGCGACGCTCCTGCTGTATCTGTCTTATCTAAATTGTCCTCTTACTCATGGCTGGAGACGGCGTAATTTTCGGTGATTATGGCACGACAGCTGTTCCGAAGGGTGGGTCGGTCTTCGTTGCTTTGCAGGGCTGTGAGATGATGTCAATCAATATAAAGAAAATTTTTGTTCATTGGAAATATAAATTAGCTGTTTTTCTATTTACTAAATGCTCAAATAAATGTTACGTTCACTATTGAGTTTGATGAAATTTTTATAGAACTATGAACGCGCGGTTGGACCAATTTTAATGCGGTTTTCACTCTCAGTAAACTAATAATTGATGCAAATCCTCGAGTAAGTGAAATATGATTTTTTGTTTTTCATTTATATGTTACGACAAGTGTAAAAGACGACATAGGAATAGTTTTTCGTGTAATATATATAAACACACTTGCAAATAAAGTCTGCAAGACCAGCAAAATATTTGCTTTTGGTTAAAAACCGAACAAAATATTGATTTAAAATTCAGATTATGGTGTTCTAGACACGTCTACGTTCATGATGGATTTTAAAGTGTTCAACATCAACCAAGTGGCAGAAGAATTCGAGGGTCAGTCGTAATGCAAACTGCCAGGACTTTAGCTGCGTTTTGACATTGAGCTATAATGTTACAAAGCGCGGACAGTGTCACGTGGTCTGTCTGTCTGACAGCCCTGTGTCGAGAGTTTGTAGAGCGGAGCATTGTTTCGGACTACGTAATGCACGTGGGCTCTCGCGGTGCTGAAGAGAAAGTGGCACATGCGCTGCTGACAAGGTCGTCTTGTCGCTCTCCGACCTTCACTGCCGAGTTTCCGGGATTCACATTGCAACAAATACACAAAGCTACGTCAAAGAGCGATAGAGTTGCGATATATCAAACTTGCCCAGCAGTTTGATATATCGCAACATTTATCAAGTACGTATATTACATAGTTTTCAGATGATATACGGTCCCTCGAACACGCACGCAATACGGTATTATCAAAATGTGTGCTGCCAAACCCTAGAACCTTTTGGTATTTTTTGGTGTTGATTGGCGATTTGTCAAGCAAATTTTTTCAGGGCAGGATGTAACACAAACATTTTACTATATAGTGAGAATAATTTAAAGAAAACCAAACCTTTCTGAAATGAATCAAGCTAAAAATGAGTTTCCATGAGGTTCAACTCAGAACGGTAATGTTCTGAAGCAACAATAAAACCAAGTAATTGTAACGTAAAAAACGTAATATCACGCCTGTAAACCCCAAAAAGGTAGGCAGAGGAGTGTAATACTACACTCCCACGTTTCACCAGTTACTATTT
>DWEO01000134.1:0-11522 GCA_018245995.1 Pyrrhopyge telassa croceimargo
AGGAGTATAGTAAAATCTCACGTTTCACCAGTTAATTTTACGTCCCAATACGAAATGGGCTTCCTAAGTAATTTTAACTCGTAACCCTAATTGTCTAATCAAAACATAAGTTTATATAACTATATTTGTATGCGCTCTCTGCTTATCCTTTAATGGACCCGATGTTACAACATAATAATAATGTTGGTATAAACACCACAAACTTTGTGTAAAACCACGTAAGACTATCAATTACACTTATTTATTTTAGCCCCATTATAGCCCTATAATTAAGGTCAATAAAGCGTGTAACATATATGCTACAATACTATGAAAATAATGAACAGAACTTCATAAAATATAAAACAATCGCTTAGTGTGATTGCGTATAATTGAACACATTGGTCGCCTGGTAAAGAAAGCCGTAGGGACAATAATTAGTTCTTTTGTTTCCAAACCGTACTGCGAGGCTTGGAAATATTAAAGAACACACAATGTCCTTCCTTTTCACTAACATGTACAATATAACAATTCTTATATCCTTTCTCATATGTGTATGCACTTTACGATAAAGACAGAACGCATTTTGCTTGTAGGGCGAGATTAGTGCCTTTTTTCGTAAAGAAATCGTCGCTGGTTTATGGTAATGCGATTCGGATACGTTATTATAATTAATCTGTATGTGA
Organism: Pyrrhopyge telassa croceimargo; assembly: GCA_018245995.1. Classification (NCBI taxonomy): domain Eukaryota; kingdom Metazoa; phylum Arthropoda; class Insecta; order Lepidoptera; family Hesperiidae; genus Pyrrhopyge; species Pyrrhopyge telassa. Next base: position 666 of record DWEO01000134.1, read on the forward strand.
TTAAAGCTCACGGCGGGTGGCGCTGGCGACGTGGCTGGAGTTGGTATTAATTTGTTGAGTGCCATCACGGTTCACTGCGTCTTTGTCCACGTAGGGCGCCGCAACGCTTCCCACGCGCGTTTTGAACTACGACAGACGAAATTAATTGTACCGCTCTGCTCTGGTTTCGTTATGTTGTTCAGCCGCACAAAAATAGAAACTGTTATCGTTTTACACTAATTCACGCATGTTGCTGATTAAAATCTTGAAAGTTTGTTGACGTATCCAACGATACAGCCGGACAACTGATGTTGCGTCCTAATTGCAGTACTGTATATACATAATGTAATAAAACTAAACATATATTGAATTACTCTCTTCTATTTCGTTGGTAACCGCGTTCACGTTTTCATTTCATTTCGGTTCGTTACTAAGAAATACAAGTCCATATCCGAAATAGCTCCGTTATATTCGTAGTCTCAAAGTGTAGGTTTAGTGGTTTTGTTGTTTTTATAGTCGTTTTAATGACGTGTTTTGAAATAAAGAAGTGGAAAGTTATTGTTACGTCAATCAGCTAAGCCAATTAGAATGTAGAAGAACCTCTTTAACATGTCGTCGTTAGCTTTGATGCCGGTCGATGAACAAACATTTGTAAGACGCTTTAGGCGTTTATGGAAAAAGGCTCGTGAGAATTCGGGTAACAAAACACACATTGCTTTACAAGTTGTTTGTTAACTATTTAATACATTGTATGAGAAGATAAAATGTGGCTCTTGAGAAACGAACAGGTATGTTAACGACTTCGAGACAATAATTAAAACCGACTGGTCCGTTGATCTGATGGATATCGTCCTTGACCTCAGACCATGGCATTGCGGGTTCGATTGCCGCCTAAACCAAATATTTACGTGATGAGCGCGTCTATTTGTTCTACGCCTGCATGTAAAATTATCTATACAGGTGGTCGCCTGGTTGAAATACAACTGTCATTCGTTAAACTTTTAAATTTGATCTTTATTGAGGTTCTTTTTCGGAAAGTGTATAAAGCTCTATAAAACTATAAACCTTCAGTCTTTGCGACTGTTGGACCACAGACTGTCAGTTTTTGACATTGACAATCGAAAAGTAAACACAGAACGTTTTAATATTTCAAATTAAGTGTACGTATTTATTACGGACAGATTAACTTTAGACTAGGATTCGCTTGATTATGTATGCGATTATGTTTGTCATTATGATTACCTATGTTGATTTCTTACATGGTAGATTGTTACGCAGCTATGTTTGCTTATGTTATTGTGTTGTTTCTGTCTGACTCCTCGTCTGGTATATTGTTATATGATTATGTTAGCTTGTGTTTGAATTGTATAGAGCCATAGTCTTTAACTTTTGAGTGAGTCAGCGTAATAAATGTATAGAGCCATAGTTCTAACTTTTAAGCGAATCAACATAAGGTGTAAGAAATGTATTTTAGCCTAGTCTACGTCGCAATCGCTCATGTCGCCTTCTCATTCATTGTGAATATGAACATCTCGTGTAAATAGCGTATTATAGATGCATCTTAAGTGAATATTATTTGTAAATACGGTGTAATAATGTGCATGTTAGAGAATACGGAAGCTTGCATGCTAGGCAGATGTGAAAGTTTGAATATGTATGTCTTTTTCTAGCATGTAAGTTCGTTTCATGTGTACATTGTCTTAAGCGCTTCCCGCTCCATCTTTTGTATTGCGGTCCCATGTGACCCTTGGACTAGCGCATCTTTTTTGTTGCCAGTAGCGCTGTCCCTTAGCTTAAATTGTGATGATTGTAAAAAATACTCAACCATTGTTAAGTAGATTTGTATATAAGACGCGTCAGCGCACCCCGCATTCATTCCCTTCGAGAAACTCCGTAGTAACAGACGTAAGAATATCAAGAATAAACGAAACACCATTATACAGTCCACGTTGTTTTAATCGACCAGTCGCAACCGCAACAACTGGTCCATCGAGCCGCATAGGCAAACCCCACAACCTGATTAAATGTTCTCAGAGAACAATATAGAAAAATAATAATAAAGCAGATTTTCAATATTTTTATTTCAGAATTAGAAAGAAAGTCACTACATGAACAGTTGGCTTTGCCATTGGACAGACCAATATTCCGCAGAGGCAATGCTTATCCGTTAAGTGGTGGTAAACTATTGAACCCGCACGAGGCGCTGCCCCCGCGAGATGGCGCTACAGTAGCGCTAGTACGCGGCCGCTACACATACTACCATTATATGCAAGACAACTTCAATGATGACGGCTGGGGTTGTGCCTATCGTTCCATGCAAACCATATTTTCGTGGTTTAGGTGAGCATAACATAAACATTAAATTATCATACCTTTTTGGAAAGTTCTGTCTAATATGACTAAGTGACTTTTATGAATGACAAAATTTTTCTTTGTTAGCAATTTGTATGAGGTAATTTAAATGTCATCAATATTTTCAATAATAGTGAAGCTTTGGGTAATAATTACTCCATATAAAAAAAATCATATTTCAGCGGCCTACATCCTATATGGCTGCAAATATTGCATAATATTCAACCACTGCCCACATATCTCTGCACTAGGGGTGGTCCAGAGCATAACCCAATCACACTTTCATTACGGACTGGTGAAATATAATAATATGCACACAATAATTTGAATTGTGATTTCAGGTTTCAAGGATACACATTGGTGGAAATACCAACACATAGAGACATACAACAATGCCTTGTGAAGATCGGGGATAAACCATCGACTTTTGTGGGATCAAAGCAGTGGATTGGTTCAACAGAAGTAATGTTCTGTTTGGAAACTCTTTTAAATGTGCAGTCCAGGATTATCTTTGCCAATACTGGTGTGGATTTGCAAAACTACACCCCAGAATTAATACAACACTTCCAAAGGCATGGAAGTCCTATCATGATTGGTATGTTATTTTTCTGTGATAAATTTTATCTTATTTAATTGCATAGCAGCTTTGAACTGGTAATATTAAACTTAGTATGACTAACTATGAACAGATTTCTTTTAAATAAAAACTTCAATATTCCGGTATATAATTTTAACTGTTTGTAGGGGGTGGAGTGCTCGCTCACACTATCATCGGCGTGGAGTACAATTCCTCAACAAATGAAACACGCTATCTTATTTTGGATCCACATTACACTGGTGTGGATGATCTAGGTGTAGTATTAAGTAAGGGTTGGTGTGGTTGGAAAAGTTCAGATTTTTGGAATAAGACAGCACATTATAATCTGTGTTTGCCACAGACTAAGCCATCTATATAGTACTGTTGATTCACAATTATTAGTTGTAGCTATGTTTTTTACAGAATTACCTATCAGTCCCTGAATGTTTTTAATATCGACAAATTTCTGTGATATTGTGTTAGCTACACTATTGCTTGAAGACAGTGTTAATATATTTAGTTGTGTTGCTCAAATTGTAAGCACTAGTATAACTAAATCAGACTAATAGCATCGACATCATAGTTTTGAACGAGGATTTCACCAACAGTTCAATGAGAAAACTACGTATACATTAAAGCTTTTAGATTCACATGGCAAGACTGTTAGGTTGTGTAGATACAATTTTATTATTGATATCGAGTTTTATACAATACAATTTAATGCAATATGTAATAATTCCACAAATATAGCGAAATATGTTTTCATTTACTTTCTTTTACTTACTGTACTAGAAGAAAATATAAGATGAAGATTTTTCAAGAATGTTTAATGAAATAATTATAAATGCATTATGTTCAGTCAATGTGGTACACACTGTGCTCAATTAAATTGCCGCAGATGCCAGTATATTCGGTGACGACGGTGATGTCGAGATAGCCATTAAAGCAAAGTTGATTTCTTTGAAATAAAAATGTTTGTAAAGACTTACATTAGCATTTTTAGCCCCAAGACATTATGTATGAATTTGGAATTTGGAATATGGATTGTAATATACTTGCATGTTGAGCCCAGAAATAAATAACGTATCTTGTTTGAGGAAGTTGATAGTGGTGAATCAACCAAAAATTCCTCCAATAAAACTGCACATTCCTCAAATATCTCAATAAAAGTATTACTCTTAATATGATGTGCATTCAAATAAATACATGCATTTATAATATTGTATTGAACCGCACCACAGTCAGTTTTTCAAAATACAGATATGGGAAGTGTAAGGGTCTATTATGTACTATGTGTAGATTATAGATATATTTATGTGCACTATAACAATTGATATGTGTCGTCTAGGGTCAAAAGCCGCCAGATCCAAAAAGGTCAATTTTGCAATAAATGACTTTTATTCTCTACTACAATTATAAATTATAAACCATTTTAAACATTTTAAGTGAAATTACTTTATTACATTTTTTGACTAGCTGTAGTTTAAATATTTTCAGTTTTTCAATTAAACAACTAAAATAAAGGTAAAAATATGGATTTAGCGGATATTGATGTTGAGTTATGGATCTGACGGATTATGATAATCAAGTCATTGGATTTAGCGGATTTTGATAATTTATTCTTTCTAAATACAGGATGTATCAAAAAGGGACACTAGTGAATCTAGCTTGAGTATTGCTTCTTCAAAAAGGGAAATCTATAGTGATGCATACATACATAGGATAAATTTATTAAGTAGCAATAAAACTATTTACGTACTTAAAAATCAAACTTGTATTTTTTAAGGACATTCGTATTAAAATGAAAAATATACTACTAATTAGACAAAATTTTCGTTTTCTTCCAGAGCAACACACTGAAGATCTTCGTGTTCTACAAAATTCTCATTATTTTCTTCTATTTCTTTAAAATATTTTAAACTGTCGATTGTCCTCCAGTCTTCGCCAAAGTGTTTTTTTAATAGGTTAGCAACATCAAGTATTTTTTTTGGGTTGACTTTATTGCCTCTTTGTAGAAGACCAGGTTCAATTTCAGAGATTTTTTTCCCTCGTTTCGTAACATATTTAGGTTGTCCAAGCTCACTCCGGTAATTCTCTTCACCCTGTACGCTAACATTCTGCCGACCCCTGTACAGCATAAACCGTTTTGAGGGGTTGAACTTGAAATGCCAAGATCCTGGGATTTTTAGGGTTTTGTTAATTTCCTTTTTCCAGTCACGCACTTCAACGTCGTCATTGCCCAAATGATAAACGGTTGCATGTTGCTTAAATATGTTAACATACATTTGTGGGTCGCATATAATTGATTTTTTCTTTGTTTCCTTTTCTATTTTTGCAAAAATGCGGTCTGGCGGCAAAAAGGAGTGGCCAACCATTGGAAATATAATTACTAGTTTATTTACATTGGTTGGGGCATGCGAAAATAACCATTTCGAACACATGCCTAAAAGTGTTGTATTCTTATTTTGGCCTCCACAGCCATCAGCAAATAATCTTATAGTATTGATATTTTCAGGAATTACGATATGAGTTAATGTATGAAACACTGCACTTGCAATTTCATTTGAGGATTTGGAGTGTTCATTTTCACACCAATAGTACGTACGTACATTGTCTAATGTGGATTTGGAGGTGCCGATAACAACTGTAAAGTTATACATATTAAATTGCCTACTAAAGTAAGCCGCTTGATCAGGTAATTTGGGAAGTGGATTATTTTTTTGGCAATCGAAGGAAAGTGAAATTGTATGTTCTGGTTCAACCTTTAATAATTCATAAAAAGCTTTAGCTCTTATGGAATGTATTCGTTTTTGCGTCATAAATGTTACCTTTTCTTGGTTTGTTGAAGCAGTTTCTATCTTTCTAATCAATTCAAAACATCGAGAGCAAGTATCCTTTAGTGGCGATCCAAAACCTACATTATATGTTTTATTAAAAATTTCACGGAAAAAGGATTGTTTAACCTTAAGCTGTGGTGTGTCTTCTTGAACTTGCTCTTGGTACATTTTCCAGAGTTTTATAATATTGAGTTCTGGTGGCAAATACAGCCTGACAGAAGATTTGGCTCTACAATAATGTGGTTCTGCAGCTTCTAAGCTTTCTATAAATTGCTCAACTTTCATTCGTTTTTCTGCATATCGTGCTATTTTATGATTGCCGCCGCGGTTTTCCTTTGCTGTACTCCCTCCATCTTTATAAGACCTTTGTAAAACTCCTGTAACTCTATCTTTACCCACCTGTAATATCTTCAAAAAGACAGATTTGCAAACTCTTATCTGTTTGTGTGGATTTTTTGTTGTTACGTAGTACTCTGCGCTTAGATTTTTTGGTCCTCTAGATTCATTTTTTAGTCTTATTCTGGAACATTTTGCAATACGGCAGTGCTGTAGTATGAAATTATCTTGATCAAGTTTATTTCCCAAGTTATAGAAATTACGGTGCATCCGAGAAATGTCTTGCATCTTTAGTGTTGAGCAACGAAAAGTTGAACTTTGTTTATGACTGCACTGTGGAGGTTGTGGAAAGCCTTTAGGAGCATATCTGAAAAAAAAAACCAGTTCTGTAATTAAGTTACCTATGTTTATGTAAGAAAAACTACCTAGTCAACATTTCCATAATCGTTTGCGACGAAGTGTACCTTCCAGATTAAAACGGGTTTATGCTGGTATTCGTTATGAGTAACGTTTTAATTTTTTTTATTCGTGAATAGGAGTTTTTTTATTTGCTGAAACTGATAAACAGGCAGATGGCCCATATGCGCTCATTACTGAAGACATATAGTTACCATAGCCTATAGACATTTGCAATACTACCACACTAGCACTAATATTAAAAATGCGTTGTCGACTTTGAAGGAATAGGAACTGGGAATGATATGGGAGAAGAAATGATATGATATAGAGCTATGATGCCACATACAGACAGACACCAATTACATCACCTGTTAGGTGATGATGTGATCTAGTGGTCGTAGTATTTATGTGTGTCTGTATGTATGGATATGAGCCTAAACCCGTAATTTTTTTTTATCAAAAATCGGTACAGTACATTTTGTTTATATCAAAACTGTATCAACCTGTAGAGCAATTTCAATGAATTTTTCACTTACATTTTTCGTCGGTTTCTTTCTCCAGTTTTCCTTGTCTATCCCTCGCTTCCTTGCCTGATTAGGTGGAACTTTTTCAATTTTTTTTGGTAAATCAGCCATTATATCCAATAAAATTCACAAAAAACACAGTACGAAATTCGCATTAAAATGTACTGGCGGCCATACTGACGCCGACGACGCCATGACAGTTCTCCATCAAAATCCTGTGCTCTCATTGGTCGATTTGGATTTAGCGGCAAATGAACCTTATGGGGCAAGGATCTGACGGGATTTGATACTAAATGCAGTTTTTAAACTAAATTTACTGGGGATGTAGCTGGATTTGATACGAATTTATTATTGGAAGCAATAGAATTTAAGAAAAATAAGACAGAGTATAATAGTTTATTTATTGATAGAATTGGATCTGGCGGCTTTTGATCCTAGACGACACATAACATACATCTTCTGCTGGGTTAAGGTATTTTTATATTTCATTATGTACCATGATTATGGACAACAAAACAAACACCAATAACGAACTTGTATTTAATATCTTGCTTTAATATCGCTTAAAGGCATTTTTAATATTGTGACCGGCTATCAAAGGCATATAATTTAAATATTGTTATATTTTGTACCAATTAAATTATGATTCAATATATACTATTTTCTTTTATTTCAATAAATAAAATAATAAAATAAATTACGTAACATTTTTATTTACATAATATTACAACTATTATATAAATATGTACTTATTTCTATAAATTACTTATATTTAAATCACAGAAATAAACAGTGTATATGGACAAATGCAATCTAGATCTCAAAATGAAGAACATTAATGAAAAAGAATGAAACAAAGAATTCCTCTTATTGCACTAACTGAATAAAGGTTGACTTTCAAATTTGGAATAATTAGTTACTTGGAAAAACCACATGGTTACTGTTTAGTGAAGTCGAAGAAAAATATTATTCAGAGAATAATATAAAAATTAAAAAAAAACAACAACACATTTATTATTATACCACTAATGATACATTTCATAGTCCTTTAAGTTATGTTGACAGATGACATCTCTACTAAAGTTATTTTCAATTTCCTCATATTCATAGTAACTGATGTTATACAAATACAAATGTAACAGATTTATTGGGCAACAAAGTCTGATATTCATATTTTTTAGTTTAAGCGAAATTATTATGAAGTATTTTTAGTTACTATTAGTCTGTATTAATAAAAATATATGGTAATACCCATGTAAAAATTATGGTGTTACCATTTAAATTTATAATACATATTTATATCAGTATATTAATATAACACATATTTAATATGAGTTATAAGTATAAAATTTTATACATCTCATCCTTTTGATTTAGGAACAAATCACATTGAAATGTTTATAAAATTACATTTCAGAGACTATCAGCACTTGGGCACTTTCAATGTTGCAACATTTATTGCAAGAACTATCTATTATTAACTATTATTTTTTGAAGCATTATACTTGTATGTATTTGTACATTTTTGTGTGTCACATGATGTATGTCTGGAAAGCGACCACAGGACTCTAATTTATGTCATCGTTACTAACAATGCAGTTGGTTTTGTAAATCATAGATAGATATTTACTACAAATTCGAAAGTACTACTACTCATCATAACAAACTCATATTTACATTTAACACTATATCTGAATTTACATTAGCATAATACATTTTAAGCATTGGAAACATAATTTTATACGGTTTAATGTAAACCCGATCATAAAAAATGTCTTTGTTAAGACTAAGAGAAAGTAATCTTATTGCAATATTATTTTAATGCAAACAATTGGTTTTGAGCGCGAAGAAATTGTTCGAAATGTATTTTCATTTAAAACAGTTCAGTGCTAACAATATATATCTTGTGCTCCTGTCATACTAATACTGATAGGTGCTGTTTTTTAAATATTTGTAAGTTAATAACTAGATTATGGACTTGCCGAACCTGATCCGTTTTCCGATTTTACATGATCAAGGGACAAATATACATAATATAAATAAATGTTAATAACCTATTTAAATGTTTAATACCTATCACACCATATATACAGGACCCTTTAAAAAAATAACACACAAATGTCACATGTAGACTTTAAGCCCACTGTACCAAACATTATATTGGATTTCTTTGCACTTGTCCCACAAAATATAACATAAAGCCTGTATTTCCCCAAACGGGTAGGCAGAGAAGTGAAGCTGAAGCAAGTGCTATACCTGTAGCCTAGGCCAGCGGTCGGCAAATTGCGGCTCGCAAGCTGCATGTGATTCTTTGACTCAACACAATTTTATACTACTGAATCTTAATTTACACCCCTGAGGCCCACCTGTGTTTACCAGAACAGATATCAAATCTTAGTTTTTTTACTGTTAGTTAAACCCTTATTTGACAAAGGCAAGATCGAGCGTGTACTTTTCATCCTAATTATTCCCATAATAATGTTTCCTACTAGAGCAAAGCCTAAGTCCAAAATAATGTATCTTTGAATAAATTTCAATTATCTATTGTCATCTATATTTTTGGCTCTTTTGGATGACAAGGTTGCCGATCACTGGCCTAGGTCTAAGCCTATTTATATTACATTCAAGCCAAATAATCAAGTTTGCGTAACAATGTATAATGCAATTATTGTATATCTTTGTAATTTTTCAATCACTCTAGAACCAACTAGTCATTGTAATATAGTATCATCACATTTTCAAAAGTCATTATACGACTTAACTTACATATAATGTAGTAAGACATTTAAGCACACAAAACAAATTACCGTTACATTCCTAATTAATTACAAAATCGTGAACTTACACTAGATCCTGTCATTACAGGATTTCTAAATCACAGTGCCGAATTTGTGGAAACTTTTTCTGAAAAACAAAATGAATATGTTAGTAGTGAAATTCAAATATTTGACTTCAATTTAATTATAATACCATAAAACTTACCCTAAGTTTCAATTCTATCCTATCGATTTCGCCACCCAACATGTCCACTATATTTTCTCCATGCTTCAACAGGAATGCTTCTACATCGTCTATAGTCTCGATTTTCTTCATATCCTTCGAAAAAAAGTTTTTGTTACTATTAATAATCCATACCCTACAGCTTAGTCAAAGCAATCAAAAATTGTACATTCAATAAAATTCATTTGTTAGTCTTTAATAGATACAAGTTAAATAAACAACGTTTAATTTTTTTCAAATTCAGATTCTTCAAAGAGTTTTTCAAAAATTAAATTGGATATACATCGTAATTGATATAATTATGTATAAAGAAAATAAATGATGAGAAACCCTAGTCTGTATGTGTAATAAAGTATAAATTTACCTCTAATAAAGCATTCAAGTCGTGTTTTTCTAAATATGATCTCGTAAGAGCTCTTCCATCGAAGTCAACTTCAGCCTAAAATAAACGTAGAATATGTGAATTTCTATAGCAGATAACACTAAAGATATTATGTAAAATACAAAAACAGATTCAAACTTTGTAACGGATGAGATTGCTTCCAATGTCAATTCCCTTAACGTCGTGAATGGCTCGAATCATAAAATCTCTTTCTAATACACTGTTTATTTCGTCCAATTGCTCTTGCGGTATTGACCTGTATAAAATCAGTACATCAACATTGATTTAAAAACAAAAAAGATTTGTCGTAACAAAAGAAACATCCATATGAATCTTTCTACTAGCATCCTCTTAGTGTTAGTTCACGTTGACTCGCGGGCGCGGTGGCGGGCGTGGTCACGAAATATCAAACATATGACTTAATATCCAAGTGTTCACGTACGAAACGCACGTGCGGGCTATGTAGCGGGC